>VYZW01019838.1:0-10427 GCA_013401315.1 Balaeniceps rex
GTTGAGATAAGAACGGTTTAATAACTGAAATAAAATAAAATAAAAAATTGTAATGAAAAGGAAAATAACAGAGAGATAAATAAAACCCAAGAAAGACAAGTGATGCAAATGAAAACAATTGCTCACCACCAACTGACTGATGCCCAGCCAGTCCCCGAGCAGCAGCCCCCCAGCCAACCTTCCCCCTAGTTTTATTGCTGAGCATGACATCATATGGTATGGAATATCCCTTTGGTCAGTTGGGGTCAGCTGTCCTGGCTGTGCCCCCTCCCAACTTCTTGTGCATCCCCAGCCTACTTGCTGGTGGGGTGGCGTGAGAAGCAGAAAAGGCCTTGACTCTGTGTAAGCACTGCTCAGCAATAACTAAAACATCCCTGTATTATCAACACTGTTTTCAGCACAAATCCAAAACATAGCCCCATACTAGCTACTATGAAGAAAATTAACTCTACCTCAGCGAAAACCAGCACACCTGTCTGCATTATTGGGCTCTCCATTGCCAGGCCCTTGTGCCCAGGGGCACTAGCCTCTCACCATGGGACCTGATGAGCCTCAGATTAACCCACCTTGACAAGGTCAGGAGAATATGGTCAATGTCCTGCGAAGCAGGCTTTCCCCCTTTGGGGCATTTGCCATCCTCTTGGGGCTGGCTGGACCACGGGTCTGCTTCTGCTGCCACTTTTCAGCCTACAAGGAGACCCTTCAGGAGTCCCTTACCTCCCCTCTCTCACCGCTTTCTGGGGCTTTCTTTGCTTTTCTGTTCCTGGTGCCAGAAAAGCTCAGACACTTTGAACATCTCTCTTGGCAGGACATGGTGTCAGGTGCTGAGGAGGCTCTGGAGCAGAGCGGCTCTGCCACAACAGCCAGCATGAGCCAGCTGCAGCAGGCAGGGTGGTGGGAAGCAGCAGCAGATGGCCCGTGCCCCATCTGCCTGGGTGACGTCGACGATGTAGCCTACATCAATGCCTGCTGCCACCACTTCTGCTTTGGCTGCATGGGGCAGTGGGCCACCACAAGAGCTGCATGCCTGCTCTGCAAGCGGCCTTTCAACCGTGTCCTGCACACAGTGAGGGCGGATGATGACTACCAGGAGTACGTGGGTCGGCTCGTCCACCCACTGGCAGAGGACCATGGCCAGGGAGAGGGTGCGCAGCAGATCCCCACAGTGGAGCTACAACCTGTGCTGAAGGCCCACCAACGACTAGCCTGCAGCTGGGAGAAGGGGGCCTGTGGGGAGGGACTGAGGGGCGTGGGGTGACATAGCGCCAGGGCCCTCCAAAGCCTCCTCCCAGCAGGCTGCAGGGGAGTGCCTGGCCAGCCCTGCAGATGGACCCGTCCTCCACTACAACCTGCTGGCGCTGCCAGCTTGGCTTATTGGCTTCATAGACATCGAATAAAGATCCAGAAGCTTTTCAGGGTGTGTTTCTTTCAAACCCAAACACAAGCCACTGCAGGGAATGCTTTCCAGCCTCCCCACCTCCCCCTTCCAAGCACTGGGGCAGAGCTGTCCAAGTCCCTTGAGCATCTGCTGGGCCACCTGTCCTGAAGACCTGTGAAGCCAGGTGCCACGGACAGAGGCCATGCTGACAGCCCTGTCCCTGTTGGGTCCTCTGCCAGTGCCTCTGCACCCAAACAGCCCCTGTCATCCTACAGTCACAGCCCTCTGAGCCTTTCTCTGACACTTCTCTACAACAGCAGCCCAACTCCTCCAGCCCCAAGACCCGTGGCCATGGCTGGGAGGCAGGAAGCACTTTTTTACTGTGAGGGTGACGGAGCACTGGCACAGGTTACCAGAGAGCTGGTGGAGTCTCCATCTGTGGACATCTTCAAAAGCCATCTGGACATGGTCCTGGGCAACTGGCTCTAGGTAGTCCCGCTTGAGCAGGGGGAGTTTAGACAAGATGACCCCTGGAGGTCCCTTCCAACCTCAACCATTCTGTTATGTGATTCAGGTGATGGGGCTTTTAGACCCGTAAATCTTTGGGACTGAAGAGGAAATAGCACTATTTTCCAAAGCAGCCATATGGAAAAATGGGGGAAGAAAAAAAAAAAGCATAATGAAAAATATGGACCCATCCCATTCGAGTTACTGAGTTATGTGGCTGTGGTGGGTTGACCTTGGCTGGACGCCAGGTGCCACCAAGCTGCTCTATCACTCCCCTCCTCAGCAGGACAGGTGGGGGAGAAAATGAGATGGAAAAAAACTTGTAGGTCAAGATAAAGGCAGTTTAATAAAAAGCAAAAGCAATGGAAAAAAGCCGCGCATGGAAGCAAAAGGAAAACAAAGATTTTATTCTCTACTTCCCGCCAGCAGGCAATGTCCAGCCACTTCCTGGGAAGCAGGGCTTTAGTATGCACAGTAGTTGCTCCGGAAGACAAACATCATAATAACGAATTCCCCCCCTTCCTCCTCCTTTCTCTTAGCTTTTATTGCTGAGCCGATGTCATATGGTATGGAATATCCCTTTGGTCAGTTTGGGTCAGCTGTCCTGGCTATGTCCCCTCCCAAGATCTTGCCCACCCCCAGCCTACTGGTGAGGGGGGGGAAATGTTGGAGATGGGACATAGCTCCTTGATGCTGTGGGAGCACTGCTCAGCAGTAGCCAAAACACTGGTGTGTTATCAACACCTTTCTAGCTACCAATACAAAGCACAGCACTATGAGGGCTGCTGTGGGGAAGATTAACTCCATCTCAGCCAGACCCAATACAGTGGCTCAAAAACATTATCCTGTCTTCTGCTGTTCTCCCTGGAAGTTCCACACAGCCCATTTTTCTGAAAATGAAATACTCTTCCTCTCCCCTCAGCCTCAGTTATAAGAATTGGTGTGCTGGCATAAAACTGCTCAAATTCTCATCGGGGGCAGCGGGGTCATTCCAGGAGTGAGATCAGAGAAAACAGTGTTTTAAAAATTTGTCAGTCTGTCTTGTGAAGCCATACTTGCATGATGTACTCCCACACATGCATACTTTGACTCTCTAGACTAAAGTAGGAGAAAGCGAGAGAGCTTCCCATACTGGTGAAGTCACTGAATTAGACACTTGCATAACCAGAAATCAATGCTGTCACTACAGGCTGCAGGAGAAATGACAGAGAAAACGTGATACTTGCTATGGCTGCTAGTTTGCTTACTTGTAGATGTTACAGGTTGTAGATGTTACTTTTGGTGGGTGCAAGGATACTGCAAGCAGGATATAAACATTTTAAAAGTATAAAGCAATCATGTATTGGCTAATGCACAAAAGGTAGGCAGGATTGAACAAGCTATTGGGTGAATATTAGTATGTTCACCAGACTGGTGAGCCAACCAAAGAGTCTTTGCTAGCCAAGCAGGCATCATTCAGGAGGGATGATATACCATATACTCTGGTGCCATACCATAGCTGGCTTGGATTCCTGGTACAAGCACCTTCCACCCCACCCCCTTGGAGAGAATGGAAGGGATTACAGAGTGCTAGTTCCATACAGCAAGTCAAGAATTTCCTTACAAAGCAGTTTTTAATTTTAAAAATGCCTATTTGTCAAAATTGGACTGTGCAAATTTCAGTGAGACTTGCAGAACAATAATTGCATTCTTCCAGAATTACCACAAGAGACATGTAGCTGTGAAATTGCTCTAAGTTGAGTGGACATCACACTTAGCTACCATTTTTGATGGCAATGTTCAACACTGACCATTTCAAGCCTGCGGTGAAGAATTTCCCAGGCTATGATTCAGCGGCCATTAGCAAGCAGAGCGATTTCTGGACACAACTGACTAGGAGGAGAAGCAGGGCTCAGGGAACTGCTCACTGCTAGCCTGCAGTGGAGACACCAGGCCTCTTTGGAAAGAACCAAGTGTAGTTATTCCAGAAGTACTCCTGGAGAGCTGGCATTAATCCTCAGGGGGTGCACAGCAACTTTATGGGTTGGGGCAAATGAGATTCCTCATTTTCTACACAGGAAAAAGGAAACACAAAGCTAACCCTTAGCAAAAGCACTTGATGGGTGCACAAAAAGCCAGCCAGCCCCCCCCCCGCAAAGGAAAGGACACTGCGATGGGTATTAAGATAGTGCCTCCAGGGGCACTTTGATGGTGGCAGTCAGAAGATTGAGATGCTGATTCGGGATCAACTCAGGCAATAGCAGAGAGCAGGAGGACAAGGAGGAACCCAGCCAGCATAGAAACTTGAGCCAGCAGCAGTCAAACTGCACAAAATTGCATTAATCACCTCATTGCCTTCTCCCAGGTCTCCCTCTTGCCTGGGAGACTTCAGAGAGACCAAATTGAAGGAAAGGACAGCCAAAGGGAATGCTGATCCCTCAAGGCTGATTGCCCCAACTAAAAAGATGTCCCCTCTCTGACATGGATCACCCCATGAAAGGAGGAATGGGCTTTCCAGGAATGTTTTTTTTATTTTCCTGGAGCACAAAACACCTGCTCTGATTTGTCTCTGTTAAGATGGTTCAAAGCATGCTTGGGCACTGTGCAAAGCCCTGGGAGGGAGGCACTTGGGAGGCCAGGAAGAGAAAAAATTTCTTGCAAGGAACTGAAAAAACTCATCAGCAGGACAGCAAACATTTAGCAGTTGTCATTTCCTAAAGCCACCCCACAGACTCACCTTGTGTGCTCACAAGAAGCTGTAAATCGCTCTTGCCCCTTCCTGATTCCCTCAAGCACATGCAGGTGAGGTGAGTCCCAACACTTCATCCAGGAGCAGGAGCTGATGGGTGCCTGCTGTGTCACTTGTGAAGTTGTGGTGCATGTGGCAACCCAGGCGTTGTTTTGCTGCACCGTGCCTATGTCAGCACTCCCTCGGCCTGCCGATGCCATTAGGAGCAATGGTGGGTGGGGTGGGTCACTGCTGGTGCCGGGGGGGGCTGGTAAACATCCCCCACCATGCTTTTCTGACAACATTTGGCAATGCTGTCAGATACATCTCGAAACCCAGCATGCCCCACCTACCTGGGCACCTTTGACAGGGCAGTGGACACAGGCTTTGCTCACGTGGGTGCTGTTTTGGTGGTAAACAGCAGTGATGAGGCAGCAAGGCCAAGTGCTGCCTCTGCATGTGGGTGCATGCTTCTCTGTTTTTTGCAAGCTGACAACAACTTGAAGCATGGTACCAGTCATCTTGCAAGCAGCTCTTTAGTCCTCTGGTTGGCCTGGAGACTTACTAGTGCTAGAAAGATGGACCAGAGCAGATCCCCGAATTAGGGTTGTCATTTCTATGTTCCCATGACTGTCTGCCTATAACTCTAAAAGCAGTAAGAGAAGGCCTCCAGGGGACTGATCCTGCTGACAGAGGGGTGTGGATATGTAGCTGGGGATGTGAAGATGTCCTGGTTTCAGCTAGGAGAGAGTTAATTTTCTTCCTAGTAGCTGGCATAGTGCTGTGTTTTGGATTTAGCATGAGAAGAATGCTGATAACACACTGATGTTTTAGTTGTTGCTAAGTAGTGCTTACACTAGTCAAGGACTTTTTCAGCTTCCCATGCTCTGCCAGGTGCACAAGAAGCTGGGAGGGGGCACAGCCAGGACAGCTGACCCAAACTGGCCAAAGGGCTATTCCATACCATATGACATCATGCTCAGTATATAAACTGGGGGGAGTTGGCAGGGGGACAGTGATTGCTGCTCGGGGACTGGCTGGGTATTGGTCAGCAGGTGGTGAGCAATTGCATTGTGCATCACTTGTTTTGTATATTCTTTTATCATTATTATTATTATTATTATTTATCTTCCTCTGCTGTCCTATTAAACTGCCTTTATCTCAACCCATGGGTTTTACTTTTTTTTTTTCCCGATTCTCTCCCCCATCCCANGTCAGCACTTATGTACTGTTTATTACCCCTGGGAGATGGACTAAGGTTATCGCTTTGCTGTACTGTGTACCACTGGCTTATGGCATGATGAAATTACTGGTCATGAGACCAATCTTGTATTTGCACTCAGTATTGCCGTCACCTCTGTACTTCAGGAGCCACCTATCAGGAATTATTAATAATTACACTTTTTACTTTTTCTCCTCGGAGAGCCAACCTATGGGAGAGACACCTTCCTCCATCTTCCCCTTCTTCTCCAGCCTAATTGCAATAGCTCTTGAGGAGTTTGAATATCCCTGGGATGTTCAAACCAGCATGTTCCTATTGCTATGTCTCCTGAATGTGTGCCAGGTCTTGCTTAGGGTTAAACGACTATTTAAGAATACCGCAGTTACTCCAACCCCCGCGACAGTTACTGCGGCTACTCAAACCCTGACGGCAGGCACTGCGGTTAGAAAGCACAACCGTGCTCCAGCATCACTGTCCTTTTTTGGAGGCCCCCTTAGTGGCAGTCCTGAGGAAGCTGGCCCTGCTGGCAGCATCTGTCTTTGTTCTCACTGTTAGCCTCATTTTTGCAGTTTTATTCTCCTTTGTCTACAAACCAGACTGGAAGACTCAGCTGAAACAAGCGGTGAATCAAGGACAGCTGTTCCATAGCTCTAAGCTGCAGGGAGTATCCAAGGAACTGGATTACGTGAAACAGTAACGTGGGAACTGTTGCTCTGGATTCATTTCGGTGCCACAAGTATGACATAATGTTTGCTTTTCCAATATATATGTATGCGATCCATTGGGTTCATATAAAGTCTAATTAACTGTCCATTAAAAAGAGGAGTTAGATGTGCTGTTACACATGTTACAGGTTGACAAAAAATAAGCCTCTGGTCCTAACATCCAGCACATCTCTCTTGCCTATTAGCTCCTTTCTATGTACAGTAAAAGTCAGCATTCACATCTTCCTTGGGTTATGACTGTCTAACATCTCCAAGCTTTTGCTTCCCTATGCTAACATCCTGCTGTCTACACATGAGTGGTGCTAGTCATGTTCTTGGATTTGCTGCTTTATTAGCATCCTCTTGAGGGTTACAGCCACAGTGCCTTTTCCTTTAACCCATTACTTCATAATCTTTAATGTCCTGCATAGCCACTGCACTGCAGATAATAGAGCTGCCATGCAGTTTCAAGACAGTATATGAGCAGACCATGTCTACCACCTTAAAACACAGACATCTATCTATAAAAGGCAGATAACTGTTTTAAGCTTGAAAAGTTAAAGCCAACCTGTTTAATTCAAGATCAAAACTATATTAATTAAGGGAAGAGTTTCACTAATGTGAAGGTCTTAAATTAATTCTAGTCTTGTTTGAAAAACAACAGTATTAAAGTGATGACAAAGAACTCTGTATAACTGCTTGGGTTTTCTTGTAACTCGTTTTGCTGTTAGCAGAGATCCTGCTTTTTTTAAAGATGAGGAATACACTACAAAGCGGTTGGAAAGTGAGTGTTCGTTTTTTCCTTCTGCGGGGCAAGTAGCAGTACAACAAATGCTTCCTTACAGTAGGCCACAATCCCATGGTACTCAGTGGATGTCCTGGTTTTGGCTGGGTTAATTTTCTTCCTAGTAGCTGGGGAAGAGGACTTTTTTTTTTTTTCTGGTAAATTGAATGTGATCTTCAAGGGGCTGAGTTTAAATTCTAAGGCAGTGATTTTTAAACAAAAACAATGAAGTGCAAACATACCTACCTTTGTCCTGTTAACTCAAGCAGAAGATGTACTTCAGGAATGATTAAGGCCCAAAGTAGGCTCTTCCAGCATGAATATTTCTTGTAGCAGAAATACTGTTCAGATGGAATCTTACTGCTGTGCTCCTTTCATGGGGATTTCCAGGGTCCAGCAGCCTTGGAAGAATAACTGGAAGAAAAGCTGATGGCCTTTTTCCACCATGGATATGCAGGTCTCCTGGGAATCCCACGCTTTGAGGAACTGTCTGATTTATTGCTCTTTAATTGCCCAAATGAGCCACATGTGATCAGCAAGCCCAACCTATTCATGCTCCACTAAACTTACTGAATGCGTGCAAAAACAACTGCAGCGCCATGCAGCAAAGCTGTCTCGTTACATTGCAATTGCAGAACATAGCATAAATTTCTGATGGAGAAGCATATAATTGTAGTATATGGCCCTGAGCTAAAAATGCAAATTTGAACTTGGGCTCAGTGACACAATGGGCTTTTTTTTTTACCCCCCAAGAAATGCCCTGATTTAACTTCCAAAATCTCCTTTTATACTCTAGAGAGTAATGCCCTTTCTGTACCTGGGTAGGCTATTAATGTATTCCTGTGTAATTCTGCTGTGACTGAACCACAGAAAAATGTTTACCTGTCTCAACACATGTTCTTTGCTTTGAAAGGAAAGTCCTCACTTTGTACATTAAATACTGGTACAAATTATTTCCTAAGCACTAGCAGTCATTTAATAGTTATTTACACTGCTAGTTGCACATCTTGCACATAATATTTTTGTTAATATATGTTTCAGAAAAAAACCAAACCTTCATGGGTAAAAGAATGATACTAGTAGCCAGTGTGGGATACCAACACCAGTGGATGCTGCTGGAGCAGTGTGTAAAGCTCCCTCCCTTGTTAGAAAATATTCAAAGTTTATTTGTATTTGTTACTTTTTTTCTGAAGGCTGTACTTCATTCTACAAGTATCATTTTTCAGTAATTTTTTTTAGAAAAGATAGCAGGAAGCAGGCAGACACATATCTAAAACATAATTACAGAATTAGGTAAAATAATCTCTGTTAATTTTACTTCAAAATGTAGTTCTTTTCTTCGTGGTGAATATGAAAATAAGAGTTGTGGGACTACATATGCACCATGCCTTCTGAGCCAGGCTCATGAAGTGATGTGAGACTTTTACAATCTCAGAAGGCTGGGTTATATAAAGTTATGCTCAGATAAAGGTCTGGTTTTGCCAGCCCCAGCATTAAAAGCCACACTGGCTTCTTGCTTGCTCAGCAGAAGCCAGTTCTCTCCTGTACCTGTTGTGGCCGGGGTCCAGCTCTCCATCTGTCACTCCTCGGTAGCGTGGTAACAGTTTGGCAGGTTGAAATTCAGCTGACCACTGCATTAATGGTGTATGACAAGCTATGGGCTACTTCCATCTCTGCTTGCAGAACTGTTTCTTCAGGGTTGAGAAGAGTATGATTTAGAAATACAGTGTCTCTGTAATACAAGTCCTGAAAAGGAAGGTGTCATTTCTGCACAGATATTTTCCAGAGTGGAACTGCACTTGAAATTATGCATTTTTTAACTGTTGACAAAATCATTGCAGGGTCTGGAGCAGAGATCTGCTCCATTTCCTTCCAGGTTGTGCTCCTGTAGGAACTGTACTGTGGAGTGGTCCCTGGTCATCAAATGCTACTTTCCACTATGGCAGAAAATTGGACAAACTCAACACAAAAAATGAAGGTACTTTTCTAGTTCAATCTCTCTTCCACAGCACTTGGCTGGAAGCGGAAGAGATGTTCTCACTTCCTTGCTGGTTGTGTGACTACCTGAGCATATTGAGCTTCTTGAGAGCTAGTAAATCCATCAGCAAAATGACAGTAATGTAATAGTGATTCCATCACAGAATGTAATTTTTCATATCCAATTTAAACCTCAACACAGCAGAGGTCCTATTTATTATTCTGAAGTGAGGATGGTTCGGAAAGATCATAATTTCATATTATTCTTAAATTCATCTTTACATACCTGTTCAAAACCCTGCAGTGCTAATAGAAATCATATTTCACACATGTATCACAGACAATATCACAGTACTGTGGCTTTAGCAACAATTTATTGGTACTGTGCCTTACTGGGTCTATGTCTTACAACAGGCTTAGTGATAACATGTAATTAAGTTCCACAGTAGTAGTATGGAGGGGGGTTTAATGTATGCATTTCTAAAATAAGGTGTCACTAGACCATTTTCAGTACACATTTAAATTTCAGTGACATTTTCCTTTTTAAAAAGAGCTAGCGCAAGAGCAAAGTTGTGCCTGTATGCATGCACACCACACATACTGCAGTTCACAGACACATTGCCAAGATCCTCCGCCTGATGTTGCACAGAAGCATTAAACTCTTTCTGGAGCAGAAAGACTTAAGCGAGATTTGTGGATCAATGCTACTGATACTAGCAATATTCCAGTTCAGCACTATTTTGACAGTAAAAATTAATGTTTCTCTCTTACAGTCAGGCCTATATTCTCATCACAGCGCACAAGGGTTTACGAGCCTAATCTAAAACCCACTGAAGTGAAAAGAAATCATTCCTTTTAATGCAATGTGTTTCAGATCAGTCCAAATATTTATTAACAATACTTGCAGTGTTAGGCATCAACTTTCGTACTTTCATGATGAAAATAAACCCCAAATTATCGGTGAACCCTATATGGTTCTTTGTGTAACTCTTAAAATGTATTGTTATGTAATTCTAAGCATGGAATGATGATCAGACTGTGTACATATACTACATAACCCTGTCAGCATTTGTATGAAGTCTTAGTTACTATCAGCCAAGCAAACATCCTTTGCTGAAAAATAAGTCATGCTGGTTTTAAGGTATTTC
>VYZW01019838.1:20417-40121 GCA_013401315.1 Balaeniceps rex
ATAGCTTCTGCAGGCAGAGACAACGGTTTCCCAGTAATGATGTCCCCGAGCAGGCAGCAGTTCACCCAGGATTGAAGGAAACCTATTTTGTGGAAGAGGTGTACAGTAAAGTGAGTGTGGTGGTAGACCAAGCATATTGTGATATTTCTTATAGTCACATCATGCAGCAGCATCTAAAATTACTAAGGGATTGCACTCTGTTATTCTAACTGCAGGGTTTTATCAAAGATTTGAATGCTGTCACTAAGAGTCATTTCATCTTTGCACTGAGATGGACCCATATTGAGGAGTGAAAACCATGAAACTTTACCCAAAATTATATGAAAATAGCAAAAGGTAGAAAAGGTGACTTTGGAGGCAAAAATGGACCTCAAATGTAGCAGGCTTGTTCAAACTAGAAAGCATGGCTGTTTTAAGTAGACACAGTGACAAACATCTTGTGTGCATTCAGCTATAACAGTAATAAAAAGTGCTTAACCCAGTAATACCCCATTACCTTTTAAGAAGCCATATCAGTATGGCACAACTTCATACAAGGGTACCTGTGCTTGTGATGTGACCAATATCAGCATGTCAAAAAAAAAAAAATGTTTGCAATGGATGGAGCCAGCCTGGTACAATCATTCTAACATATCCCAGGAGCACTTCCTAATTCTCCAAAGCCACAGATGCTTTGGAAAATGTTACCAGTAACGCCCTCAGCAGAGGAAGCAAAGTAAAAGGATGGATTACTTCTAGCCACAACGTATTCAAAAATAAGCCCACAAATCTGGCCTTCTCGAGGCAGCAACAAGTTGCTTTGAAACTGAAGTGCTCTGAAGGATTAAGCAGCGATCATGGACTGAGGCAAACCCAGCAGTCCCAGCAGTGCGACATTGAACTCTTCCCAGCACCTACATCAATGCTGCAACTGGCTTTATTGAGGTATTGCAATGTTTGAAAGGGAGGTCTATTACACGGACTGAAACAATTCAGTTCTACAAAATTAGTTAGCACCACGTGAAAGCTACCTATAGACAAAAATAAGAGTGAGAGGCCCATCCTGAACCCCACAGAGTGGCGCGCTCGGCATGCTGGTACTCACCCAGTGAATTTGGCTTTCTCGGGAAGGCAGATCACAGTTGCATCGGGGGAGATTTGCAAAGCGGGATGGGCTGTGTCGCTCAGTAGGCGAAATCGAGTTCCTGGTACAATTCACGACAAAGAAACATCGGTTCTGAGAGGCTGGCAACATTAACACGAGATGAATCATAAAATGTTAAGCAACAATTACTGCCATCTTAGCTGGACAGAGGTAGGAGTGACAGAAAGTTGGGTGCAAATGCAAGGACTCTTCCAAGCTGGGCCTGACTGGGATGGTGGTCTTCTGGCAACTAGGCCCAGGGAGCATAACAGGTTATATTATTCAGAAAAGTAGCTAGGTGATAAAGAAGTCTTCAGTATTAAAGAAGGTTGAATCATTTTCAATCAATTGCTTTTTCAGAATAGCAAATTTGAATTTTGAGGCTGGTTTGGAAGAACCATACATGATTTAACACTATTTATCTGGAAACCTTAAAGTTTAAATCATCCATTACATTTTAAAACTGCTCTGCATGCTTCCTCATCCCTGAACCCCAAAGTCCATAAGGTTTTAATTTTGGGTTTTTTTAAGGTCATGGAATCTTTTATCAGAATGTGTTCTGCCAAACTCAAGCAAACTAAAATCCCTGAAGAATATTTAATCATGTCATATCTCTGACAGACTTCAATGTTTTTGCTTCTGAGGTCACATTGGTTTTACATTAACATACATCTACCAACTTCAAGTGAAGTAGTCCCAGACTGTGCTTATTTTAAGCAGCTAAAATACGGTCCCTTTTATTTCAATAACTTGCTTACTCCCATATTGGAAAGCTCAGTTATGATTTCTGGAGGAAAATGCCATCTTTGACCGCTTTGCCCCTCCACCCCATTGTTTTGACATCAGAAAATGGTGATGTACCTTTAGTTGAGATGAGAGCAGCTTCACTTTGTTCACTTGTCCCAAATGGGTTGACAGCCCTCAAGTAGAAGAAATAGTTCACATTGGGCTCCAGGGATACTTTCAGTTCAGGTCTCTTTATACTAGCAAAAGATCTGCAAATTTCAAAGATTTTCATACATCAAAATGTATGCAGATATTCAAACCAGGAAAGAATAATTTATGCAAACAGCTAAGCCACCTAACAGTATTGTTGACTACTGAAACAACAGGCACCATAGAGAAACTCCAAATTGGAAAGGCGAACACTGTTTTCACACACAACCAGGTTCGGCATTTTACTTCAGGGATCCTCCTTACTTCGTCTGACAAATTTTCAGGCCTTTGTTCCTTTCCTTTACTGCCTTCTCACTCAGTGCAGTCATTTGGTGTAATGCTCACCATATGTTCATTTTGCAGCATAAGTCATCACATAAAATGCAAGCAGTACAGAAACAAATTCTCATCCATCTCCTCTAAAAAGTCTGCATTACAAAATGAGCAAGCTTCTGCAGAAAAAAACCCTTGTAATTAATTCAGCTGCACGAGAGTGAACATGCTTACTGTGTTTGTACAGTCTGGGCACATGCTTGACATCCAAAAGAAACCCTTATCTGAGACAGCACAGAAACCGTGCACTTCTTATTATGAACTCCTTGCTCACAAATTGTTCATCAACAAAGTCTTGGCTCTGTCTCCCTCGTGGTGCTGTACACTCTAACAGGCTGATTTTGCAAGAGGCAGCAGCAGGGGAACTGCCTTTGCACAGTGCCTTGCTTTGACTAAGTCTCCCCTTTGTGGTACCTCAAAAGCTCAAGCCCTCACATCCTCAACCACTGATGTCTTGACACACTGCAGGAAAGTGAGAGTCAGCACCCACTCAACCTGCTTCACAGGCGCTTTGAAGTGCCAGTGAAAGTACTTTGGCATTTTTCTAGTCATCCAATTTCATTTTCTTTATTGTCAGGAGTATGAAAGTTTGGCTTAACAAATTCTCACACACTGGATCCCGATTTTCCTCATTTTTGCCTCATGTAATAACAGCAAAGCCAGACAGTGTATACCCACCGCATTGTACACCTGCAGGTAAAGACTGTTTATCTGTATAAATTAGACAATTTCCTCAAAAAAAAATGCTTATAGGAATCTTCAAGGCAAGTATTTAATTTTTCAAGTGTAATGCAGGTCTTTTGAGATAACCCCCCTGCCCTCTGGGCTGAAAGACGATAACCTCAGTAGTATGAGGAAGGGCTGAATGCAGGAGTCTTTCTCTGCTCTCCAGATAATTTGCGAACAGGAGATGTGCCTTCAGAGAGTGAGAGAGTGTGCAAGACACTTTCCCTTCCACCACGAGTTCGAGAGTGGAGCCCAGGATGGTCTCCCTCCAGCAGGTAATGTCTCTATGGGGAGATAGATTAAACAAATCACCTTTTCCAGCGCTAATTACTGTGACCCCAGAGGAGGTAAGGCAGACAAGTCAGCTGTCAGATAAGATCATTGCTATTCATTTGTAGTGACTGATTTTTCATGTATGTCCCACCAGAGAGCAGTACAATCTGAAGAATAATCAGTGCTCATCCATCAGGATTTTTCACATGCCTGCCTCTGCTGCATTTATCAGATAAAGGTAAAATCCCACAGCCCTACATACACCAAATTCCTGTTAACACCACATAGAGCTCTGTGTCTAGGAGGATGGCATCCTGGGGAAAGACTGGTGCATCATCCTTATTAGTCTGTAACAGGTATTTTGTACTGACAGCTGTCATTAAAAGTGATTGAAAACATTGAGAAAAAGCACTGGGTGCTCCTGTGATCTTCTTTCAATTTGAAAGAATTTCAGAGAGTTTGGGGCTCTTGTGTGATCAGCACTGGGCCATGCTGCCTTTGGGGAACGTGATACATTAATGCTGGAACTGATGCAGTAAACAGAAGTGGGTTGCCCAAACATGGTAGCAATTGCACTGTTTGTTTCACCCCTGTGACTAACTAAAGCCCTGTCCATGAGAGCACTTCAGCAAGGCACTGGGAGTTTGGCAAGCTGGTTGGTTCTTACTGAAAGGTTCAGGGAAGAGGTGCAACCTGATGAGTTGCCTGATGAGAACCTGAGATCTTTAGACTTGAAAGAGGAAAAAGGCTCATCTGACTATAGGGGACGAGGAAAAGGAAAGATGAGTCGAAAAATATAAGATGGGAACTGAGCAAGGAGGCAAATACAAAAGAAGTGAGAGAAAGGAAAACAGGGATGGAAGCAGAGGCATGAGAAAAGAAGCGGGCACCCAAGCTTTGAAGAAATTTGTCCATGCTTCCTAGACAAGTCTGGCCCAGTCTGTTCCTTAAAAGCACCATTCTGGCATCCTTGGTGTGAATCTGAAGCACAGAGCACCAGAAAGAAGTTTTGAGCAAACAGTTACAAGTGAGATGAAGGGAGGACACACTAAGCTATTCGTCGGAAGCTGTTTGTGGCAAAATGTAGATCAATGTGTTTTAAACACAGTGATGCCCTCTATATGGCTCCTCCTTCTGTCTTCTGGAAAATACCATGTAAGTAAGTGTCCTCCCAAAGAAATGAAGAGATCTTCTTTTTCACTATTAGCTATTTAACTGATGACTAGTTAACAAAACACAAAATTGTTTCTAAATCCAAGTAGACAGGTACATTCCAGTGTAATGAGTAGACCTACAGTATTCATATTCTGGAGTCTGGATCCCAGAACCCGGGTATTCAGAAAAGATTTTGGGTATGGCCAATTGCAGAATAGGGTCAGCCATCAAAGTTCAGACTTGTGTTTCTTTCAAATCTGCAATTCTCCACATCAGAATTTGGTTGCATGTTGTTGTGGTTTAACCCCAGTTGGCAACTAAGCACCACACAGCTGCTCGCTCCCAAAGTACAGGAATGACGGCAGTGCTGAGTACAATCTCATGACCGATAATTTTATCATACCATAAGCCAGTGTTACACAGTACAGCAAAGCGATAACTTTAATCCAGCTCTGAGAGGTGACAAACAGCACCACAGGGAGTACTTATGGCAAGTAAGGTGTTACATAGCACAACTCTGAGGACAACTCTCTACAACTACCTGAAAGGAGGGTGTAGCGAGGTGGGTGTTGGTCTCTTCTCCCAAGTAGCAAGTGATAGGATGAGAGGCAATGGCCTCAAGTTGCACCAGGGGAGGTTTAGATTGGATCTTAGGAAAAACTTCTTCACAGAGAGGGTTGTCAAATTTTGGAACAGGCTGCCCAGGGAAGTGGTCAAGTCACCATCCCTGGAGGTATTTAAAAGATGGGTAGACGAGGTGCTTAGGGACATGGTTTAGTAGTGGACAGGTACGGTTGGACTCGATGATCTTAAAGGTCTTTTCCAACCAAAAGATTCTGTGATTCTGTAACAACAACAACTCTGAGAGCAAATGAAACAACATTGCAACCAGTGACTATTAAACTAATATAATGAATGCTTATCACAANAGCAGAGGAAGAGAAAATAATAATAATAATAATGATAAAAGAATATACAAAACAAGTGATGCACAATGCAATTGCTCACCACCCACCGACTGATGCCCAGCCAGTCCCCGAGCAGCGATTGCTGCCCCCCGGCCAACTCCCCCCAGTTTATATACTGAGCATGACATCATATGGTATGGAATAGCCCTTTGGTCAGTTTGGGTCAGCTGTCCTGGCTGTGCCCCCTCCCAGCTTCTTGTGCACCTGGCAGAGCATGGGAAGCTGAAAAAGTCCTTGACTAGGGTAAGCACTACCTAGCAACAACTAAAACATCAGTGTGTTATCAGCATTCTTCTCATACTAAATCCAAAACACAGCACTATGCCAGCTACTAGGAAGAAAATTAACTCTATCCCAGCTGAAACCAGGACATATGTTTAAATCAGAGAGCAATAGCATGCCTCTTTTCAGTTATAACAGGGAGACAGAAATGTCTAGACTTTAAGCAGATCTGGTTAGTAAAACAGTGATCAGATTTTTGAATAGCATTCTCTGCTTGGTAATCGATTTTAGCCAGCTTTAGGCTGCCTAAGAATGAGAGTCCATCAATTTTATTAGCTACGATTAAGGCTTAAAAAACAGTCCTGCTGCTGCCAAGTAATGAAACGGAATATGCCAACAAGAAGGAATTTCATCTGCAACAGTCTGAGCCAGCTCCAAGCTCACAAGGGGCTGCATGTAAAGAAGAAATAGGTCTTGCTATCACCTCTCCTTCTGTCTAGAGGATAGGGTGAAGGGGGAAAGTGAATACTGAGGGCTCCCCAGCAATCACTGTAGTTTGTCATGCTTCAGATTAACCCCGCAATCAGTGATAAAAAAAGCAAGGATGAGGAGAAGGTATGATTACTGCCTAGCTTACAGCATACAGGACATGCATGGGAGAAGGAAAGGGAAAATGCATCCTGACTGTTGGGGGAAAGCCTGTTTCATTTCTGAGTTCTTATAACAAGCATTGCAGCTAGATCTTCCTCAATCTCACCTAAAGTATTGTACCATGTAATTTTGGTCATGAAAGAAAGAGAAATCTACCTACAACATTTTTTATGTCACCTATTTTCTACTTTAAATACACCTGCTCACTTTATAGATGATTTGAAATTTAGTAATGTTATCATAAAAGCACGAGGTACCCTGGCCTTTAGCCTAAATGGTATCATATTTGCACTATCCCCACAATGTCTTGGTATCATAATACAAAATTCAGCACATAGAAATTCAAGAAACATTTGAAGTTAAATATTTTAAGTATCTCCTCTTTATAAGAGGAATCTATAAGTCTCAAAATCCAGTCTCCAAATTTCAGGTATGTGCTATTCAAAGCAAAGCAGAAAGGAGTTACATGTTTCTTCACCTTTAAATTGCCGAGCAATATTATAGTAGCAATTGTCTGTTAAATTTGTGATTTCCCTGGTTTTAGGGAAATCTGATGCTTTGTTTTGATGCATATTTCTCCCATTGGCATCCTCATTTATTTCAAGGAAACAACATTTAGAGGATATTTTTAAATATTGCATGAACCCAGCAAACGCTATGCCTCGCAGTGATTCAGAATGCCTTCTGTGCTGTAATTGTAATTTCCACCCCCAATATCCCACTGAAACAGCACCTCCAGACCTGTGCTGGTACCACTGATGTTGAGTTAGAGTTGAAAGCATGCAAGCTTCTCAAGATACATGTAGAAGCACACAGAATGGGTGCACCATGAGCGGAAAAAAGCTCTTGAAGCTAAAAATAAAGAACAAATTGCTCTGAGTTCCCTCCCAGCTGTGCCACACACTTACTTTCCTCTCTTCTGTCCCAGATCTGGCTGTTTTGGGGTTAGATTACCAACCAAAGTACCACCTGCAATGGTCCTCGCTGCTATCTCAGAAAGCAAGCCCAGCACAGCCATAGGGGAAGAAGATTCCCTATTTTCCACACATTGTTTCCTGAGCTGGCAGGACAGTCATGTGGGCAAAGCAACAGGAGGGAGGCTTGCTCTCCTTTTTCCAGCATTAGACCTGCTCTATGGGTAGACAGAAAATTTCGGTTGCTAGCAGTACCAGCCTACGCATTGGCAGAGAGGATGACAGTCACTTCCACTTTTACAAGCTCACGGCATATTGTACTAATTTCTGCCTCCTTGAGTCTTACAGATTTCTCACAATGTGATACATGGTTTCCATCTGAACAGCCCACACACCTAATCCCTGGACTACATTTCTCACAGTTTTCCATTTTCCACCCACAGGTCCATTGACTTCTCAACAGAAAGGCTGAATGGCAAGAAAATAGCAGAGCTCTGGAAACTGAAAGAAACATTTCAAAGCCTCATAAAGATTCTGGAAAAAGAATCAACCAGGGAAGAAGTTTTAAAACCACAGCAGCAGGCCAGGGACTCATTGTTGCAGAAGATTTATATGGAACCATGTCCCTCAGGTGGCAAGCTAGCAAGGAGAGAGAACCCAGAGGGGAAAATCTAGATTTTTTTGATGGTATGTAGAAGGAAATGTTTTATGAGGATTTATTTCCAGAGGTTCCTCAAATTGTCTCGCTAGGGAGCTGGGACTGTGTCGTGGTTTAGCCCCAGTCGGCAACCGAGCACCACACAGCTGCTTGCTCACCCTCCCCCCGCCCCTGGTGGGATGGGGGAGAGAATCGGAAGGGCAAGAGTAAGAAAACTTGCGGGTTGAGATAAGAACAGTTTAATAATTGAAATAAAATAATAACAATAATAGTAATAAAAATTGCAAAGAAAAGGAGAATGAGAGAGAGAAACAAAACCCAGGGAAAAGAACAACAAGTGATGCAACCGCTCATCACCCACCGACCGATGCCCAGCCAGTCCCCGAGCAGCGATCACTGCCCCCCGGCCAACTCCCCCCAGTTTATATACCGAGCATGACGTCATATGGTATGGAATAGCCCTTTGGTCAGTTTGGATCAACTGTCTTGGCTGTGCCCCCTCCCAACTTCTTGTGCACCTGGCAGAGCATGGGAAGCTGAAAAAGAAAGTCCTTGACTAGGGTAAGCACTACTTAGCAACAACTAAAACATCAGTGTGTTATCAGCATTCTTCTCCTACTAAATCCAAAACACAGCACTATGCCAGCTACTAGGAAGAAAATTAACTCTATCCCAGCTGAAACCAGGAGAGACTGCTCCAACGACCTCCTTGGATATATTCAAAAGCCACCTGGACATGGTCCTAAGCAACTGGCTCTATGTGGCCCTACTTGAGCAGGGGGTTGTACCAGATGACCTCCAGAGGTCTGTTCTAACCTCAGCTGTTCTGCGATTCTGTGACATGCTGAAGGCTACAGGGGGCTGGCCCAGACCAGGTACTCCACACACAGCTCTGGCTGTTTGATGGGGGCATTTCTCCCTGCCTGATCCCTTGGCAGTGTCCCTTGCCTTGGGTGGGCTCCCAGAATGACATGTGCGAAAGCAGCCTTGTGGGATGGGACTTGCCGCTTTCTCCAGGACTTCCCTTGGATGTCCTTCCCCCACCTTTGCTTTCCCGCTGTGTCCCCAGCAGAAGCTGTATGAACTTTCCAGGGTTGCTGAAAAATGTGTTCGGACTCCCACTCGGGGACTGGGGAATCGCTCAGCTACGGGGCCACTGCAAGCATAAGAGGCACAGGCTACCATGAGGGGTCTGTGTTTGGCTGGTCCCCAAGATGCATGTTGCTCAGGAAACCTGTGAAGGACAAACTCCAAGCTTTCAAGGAAAGCAACCAGAAGAAACTACAGCATTTCCAGGTCCAAATGCTCCTAGGTGGGCATAAAGACACAGTTTTATTCCACCTGATATAGGTACTCGACATAGTAACTCTAGGTTCCTTACAGGTACTTCCAGAAGGCAGTTCAGCCCATCTAAGATCTGACTCATCACCTGGAGCTATTTGTCTCACTGTATCAGCTACATAAGGAACTGATTCTAGTCCTAACGTGCACCTTGATGGCCTTGGATGGGAGCAATACAGGCAGTATGCTCCATCCATCAGTGGGCTCTTTTTTCCTTGGCTTTATGCAAAAAAAATTAAATAGAAATCTTTAAAAAAAAAAATCTCCATCACTGAAACATCTTGTGCCATTATAGAAGTTTTCCAGGTTAATCTCGGGGGGGTTGCTTTTGGAAAAGGAAGGAGAAGCATTGTTTTGAGGGAAAATAAGTGGTAAAAGATGGTCTTTGACACTGTAAAAAGAGGTCAGAGCCCTTCTACAAATACAGAAATTTCAACTACAGCAATTCTGAGAAAATTCATTATTTTGTCCTGTGGGAATTTTTCACACTTGTCAGAGTAAAAGGCCAGCTTCTGCCCACAGAGAGGCCAAAAAGGCAAATGTGACTCAGTATAATTATAAACATGTTATATTTTGCACAAGCTCACTTGAGAAAGAGAATTGGTCAGTTTTGGCAGCTTGTTGACACAAGCAAACTGCTTGGTGTTAACAATACCTCACTCACAGATTACAGAAAGTGGCACGCTTTCTGGTTCAGTTTTGAGAAAAAGAGGCAATTCCAGTTAACAGCAAAGAAACTTGAGGGCAAACATAGTAGTACAGGTTTTGGGAGCAGCTACATTATCCCTGACCAACAGCGACTTTGGCAGGTTGACAGGGACCTGATGGCCTCATGAAATACGTATGAAACAGAGCAGATCATGGCTGCCCTCTGAGAGGCAGGAGAGCTGGGCAAGACCCCTCCTCCTCTCCTTGTTTGCATTAACACAGCACACTGGTACTGCATGAAAAAAAGGTCTCCCAACCCCACAGAAGTTTATTTCAATTTTTAGCCTACTTTTGTAAGGAGCAAGGCATGTGCAATTTCACTGTCATACTTGTCTAGTAGAAACACGTGAACCATTTAGTCAACTAATTTTGACTGCAAGGGGTGGAGCCCATGTGAACTAGCCCATGGGTGAAGACCCTAATCAGGCTCCCTGGGAAGGGAAGACAGGCAAACTCAGCTGGGGTCCCATATGGCAAGTCACTCCCCTGCCTCCCAAAGCTTCTCAGACCTCTGCAACTGTATTTTTCTGGAATATTGTTGTTGTTTTTAAAAAACAACCAACCAAACAAACAAAACCCAAAACCCCCAAGGACATACAGAGCACCATATAATTTTCTCTGCATTTCAACACACTGCATGGTTTCATGGCTCAGTGGTGCCTACGTCCCTCCTCGCCCTCTCCTCTACGCAGCACAGACTTAACGTAGGGGAAACCAGAGAGGGTCTGGCATAAGCAGATGCCACCCCCAATTTCAAAGCTGCTCTTTGGGTTGTTCTTCCACCTCTGTGGCATGCCTGCACAGCTGGGCAGCACTGGGCTCAGCTGTGCTTTGGGAGGGATCTGCCCATGCATCCAGACGGCTCAGATGGGTCACCAACGTTACCAGGACACCACTATGACCCTCGCTATGTCTCAAGCCGGCTCCTATCTTGTTTGCCACAAAACAAAGGGAAAACTGGGCCAGGCTCCTCCATCCTGCTCCTTCCCACGAAGCTCAGATGCCCTCCCCTGCCCTGCCTGGGGCTGTGGCAGCTGCAGAGGAGCAATTGCTTCCCCGGCCAGCACAGCCTTGCAACTTCTGGTTGATTGCAGACAGCACAACATCTCCAGGGTTTTGGCCCCAAATGAATGGGATTGCCCAGTTAAGCAGAATAAAAAGGAAGTATTTTTATGTCTCTCAGCCTAATCTCATAGATTAGTGTCCAGCCTGTAAATTCCTCAGCATGCAGAAGCTGATTTCTTCCTTGCACAGTTGAAGACAGAATAATCTCTTGCGTAATGACCCACAGTCTGGAGCAAGGCGCTCATTAACAGCTGCCTAATCCGACTGAGCAGTGCTTGTGACTGCGGCACTGACCTGAGATCCTCTCCTTCCGGTGAATGCTGTTGGCAATACTCCAGAGTGAAGGACTCCGCCACCACCGAGCCGGTGCGCCAGCGGATGATGGCCGTGTCCCAACACACCGTGCAGTCCTCGGCCTTGATGGCGGGGATGGCGGGCGCTGGGGACACAGGGACACATTAGCTGTACCGCAAGGAAGGCACTAGTGGCTGGCGGGGGATGCTCGTGAGGGAAAGGAAGAGTGACCTCCCTGAAAACCCATGGCATAGTTAGTTTTATCTGTCTAGCAATGATCTTTTGCTTATTTGTGTTTCAGTGGCAGAGGGCTACATTATGGGGAAAAAACCCACACTGGGAAAGTCACTGTGAATATTTGTGCATTTCCTTGTACATCCTTAGAACATCTGTGTAGATTTTTATGCCTTTCCTCAAGCGCATATTCCCCATTTCTGCCATTTTTTAAGTAGCAGAGCACCAAGGCAGTACTGCGTACAGTTCTCCCTGGATCACCTCAATCCTGTCCTCAGCCATTCCTGCATGAACTGCATCAGAAACAAACGTGCTGCTGCAGAACTGAGGGGGAGATGCTGACTTTTTGCTTAATTATGTCCTGTTTATTTTTGCAATGCAGATACTAAAATTTGGTCCTGTAATTTCTCTTTTTTAGAGCCTCAGTTTAAGAACTACAGGCCCAACTGCAAGACAGAAAACTGAATGTAAAATAGTGCACTGAATGCAAGTAATCAAAAGCTATTGCGTGAAATAGCACATCCAATATCATAGGCTGAAAATGGATTAGTTGTATTCACTTGCTCTATCTCTTTCCAGGGAATAGAAACATAAACGAACCTTATGACCTGTTGTTGAAACTCATATAAACAGTCTTAATACCAATCCTTAAAAGAAAAGTTATTAATTAAAAATTAGGTCATGGAAAGTTATTTTACTTTTAAAGAGATCGGGTTCCAAATAGGCCTAAGACAAAAGTAGAAATTAGACAATTTTATGACAAGATAATCTTATAGAACTGCAACCAGCATTCCAGATGCATTCTGTTTTGTAAGAAAAATAATTTGTTATTAGTAGAAAAGGAAAGAAAAAACCTCATAAGTACATATTGATTTCCTGGTTTAGTGAAAATCAGGAGGTTAGCAATCCAGGTTAAGATGTACTTGATGTTTTACTACAGGAACAGCTAATCTATGTATTCAGCAGAACAAAGAATCTGTGGGATAGATTCTCATCTGGTAATAAATCTGTGTAGCTCCCTTAGAAATAATCCTTTAATTCTCTTCTGACATATTTGATTATTGTCTGGTTTTAAATGCATCTGTTTCTAAAGAATGAAAAATTAATTGCTAAATCCCCCAATATCTGCATTCAGAAACTGACACACATACCCACATTTATGTATGTGCAAACAGTACATCACAAGACATCAAGTACTGTTTTTAATTTAAATTATCTGTCTAAAGACTAGATGGAGTCAGCATACCAGAAAAAAATTGTGCTTCTGAGATTTTTAACAAATTAACTGCAGTTACTCAAGCTGTACTAATTAGAATATATATATGATTTCCTGGTAATATTCTAGCACTCATATAAGTGATCTTATAAGAGGCAAAGAGCAGAAAAGGGTAAGTTCTTACTCTGTCCCTCAGATACAGGATGAGAATCACATAGGTTTTGAACGACAGAAAAAGGTGCATTCACTCCTATGTCTAAAGGTTTGCAAAGAGCCTTCATAGAATGCTTTGGGTTGGAAGGGACCTTTAGAGGTCATCTAGTCCAGTTCATCTGGAGATCAATTTGAGATGGATGGGATGGGGGGAAGGTGGGGCTATAGAGGGATACTTGCTGCCTTCAGCATCATTCCCTCACAGAAAATACTGCTTAGAAACAGCATGTTCCCCATGGGAGGGGAGGACAGGCTGTGAGTTTGGGAGGTGGAGAAGCAGGAGACAGGAGGTGCTGGGGGGATGCTGCTGCAGCAGCATGCTGTGTTCCCCACAACTCCCCAGGCCCACTGCCACCTCCATGCATGCAATTCCAATGGGGAAGCCTTGGAGGGGTTCCCAACACCTGGAAGAGGGACAGCTTTGATCCACTATTAATGTGTATGTTCCTGTTACAAGATAATCATTTGGTGGTATACGCAGTATGTGCCAAATTTTAATCTGAATTACTGAAAATAAACTCTCTAAATTCTTGCTTCTGAGTTTATATTGCTAATTGGACTACTTGAAGAATCAAAGTATTCTAGCTTCATATCAAAGTAGCCAGGCTCACACTGAAGAACTGGTTTCCATTACCGGTGCTCATCTTTCCACCCTTGGCCTTAAGGGGATGCAGCGGTTTTGCATCAGTCGGTGCTCAGCAGTGTCCCCACAAGTCCACACGGGGCTCAGCACGCTCCAGAGGGAGTTCACTTAGCTTGAGGGAAGGTATTTAATGAGCCCTTATTTGATCTAGTTTATTTGTTTTCTTAAAGAAACAGACCAAAGGAAGGCATCAAAGACTTGAGGAAATGAACTTCTTCAGAAGGCTTCAGTTTTGGGAAAAAGAATGATGAGCCTGATGTCAAAAGGCAAATACAGTTCTTAAAAATAATGGCTTCACAGAGGTGAGAACCCCTTTTTAAATTATGATTTATTAGCTAGTAATAACTCATTATTATTTGACCATTTCGCAGGAATTCTCATAATTACATTGTTGTAATTGCTCATAAGTACATTGTTGATGTCATAAAATTTGAATTTCTACTTTGAATTCTTTGGAAAATCATCTTTGCTAAAAATATGAATAGCAAATTGAATATCAAGGAGAATTATCAACAAATTTGAAGTCTAGTGGATTAAGCAAAAGGCTTGAAGCTGTGGTTGCTGCCAAGTGATTTCAACAATACGCTCAGTGTTGTACAGAGTTATTTCATTATGAAATTGTTAAACGTCTGTATTTTGTAACTGCAAGAAGCAGTAGCACTAAAAAAAAATCATCTGGCAAAATGGCCTCAGACACAAGAGGCTTCACCTTGCTCATAATTCAAAGCAATAGTTTTGTCAATACAAATTATTAAAGAAATTAAATCTCAGAAAAATTAATCAGTCAAATGAAGCACATAAACAATACTTGTCTAATTACTCATCTTAATTTATACCACTTAGCAGCAGAGCTTCTCAGCCACACCTGAGATTTGTGTTCCACTGAGCTAGATACAGCATGTAACCTCGGTAAAGCAGGCCTTCCCCTGAAAAGTTAATCATTTAAATCAATGCAACGTAGATGTATTTGGGAGGATGGCAGAGAGGCAAAAAATGCAGCTGTTGCCTCCATTTTTCACAGGAGAAGCAGCAGCACAGAGCAGCCAGGTGGCTTTCCCAGAGCTGCCCTGGAGCATTGCAGCACACTCAGAAGAGAAATTCATAATGTGCCACCCCAATGCCCCAGTCACAAGGCCCGAGACTGGAAATGTCTTCAAATCTTCAGGTTTCCTCCCACAAGCAATTATGCTGCTATCTCTTAGTAAAAAGGGAAATGATTGTGAGTTGCCTGCTATCTGCCAGATGGCTAAATGAAACAGTTTCTTCTGTTTCAGTAACACTATGGACTAGAATTGGTCTAAGAACCTGAAGCTTATAATAATCAAATGCCAAAATATGTACATACCTGTTTTAAAAATGGCTTTTTCACTGGGTAAGCTACAGCCTGTGCAGTTCACAGCCATGACCCACACACTGTAACACCGATCTGGCTCCAGGTCCTCCAAAATGCAGTGGCTCTCCTTCACTGTCACTCTGTATTCTTCCACCAAAGCTAGGAGGAACACAGACGCACGGAACGTTACACTCACGTGTTTCACTGGTAGGGCCTATGATTGCACCTCTTGACCAACATGTAAAAACCAGTAAATTAAAAAAAACCAGAAAGCATTACTAGCCAAGATCTCCATATTTTACTCTGACTCAGTTTTGACAAAGTTTTTGACATGCCCTTGAGTTGCATGCATTCAAACCCCATTGATGGCAAGGGGAGATTATGGCCCTCAGTCCTACTGAGGACTAGGCTGCAAATTTGGGACATACAATCAGCAGTTATCAACTCTGGTTTCACCTCTCTATAATATAACATAACAAAACAATTTATCATAATGGAATTTATAGCCCTTAGCTATAAATTAGCTATTATAAAAAGCCCTTAGCATCCTTTAGAGTGCACACAAATACACACATGCACCCGCACACACACACGGATTTGTGTGGAGCCCAGTTGCTTTAAGTGACTTTATGATCAGCTTGAGCTTTTTAATGAATGAGCATCTCAATCCTCTTTTCTCAATTTCCATATTTAAGATTTAAAATATTTTAATGTCATTTTGAAAAAAAATCCTTGCTTACATGTGGAAATACTGATTATCTTTTCCTGTTATTTTTTTATTAGGACACATTTCTGAAGTACATGCAGGGCCCTAAAACCCGAATCAAGCCCATCCCTTTGGGAGCTCTATCTGCAGTCCCCATTAGTACCCACGGGGCAGCAGGGACACATCCTCTCTGAAGGTCAGACCGCTTCATAAAAGGGCACCTAAACAGGGATATTGCTGCTTCTCTGCAAGCAACTGCCCTGTACTTTGTAGGCCACGCTATTTACCTTGCATTTTGGGGGACGAAGGGGAGAAGAAGGAACGGCATCTACTTCACGCTCTCCTCCACTGTTACCTGTCCTTAGTCCTATACATGATTTCTTCACAGCCCCTCCTCTCTCTGCATCCTGGGCCCTCCCCTCTGCTGACCTGAGACTAGAAAGGGCTGCTGTCGTTGCAAAGGCAAGGCCTTACGCACCCCCCACATCTTTGCTGGCTTGTGGCTCCTCCATACAATAGACCTGGAAGCAGTCGATACTGTCCCCATCATTCACAGCCCAGTAGATGGCAATGGAGGTGCTGGTAGCCGAGTTTGGTTCCTGAGGTATGACAGTCGGTGCCTGCGGGACTGAGAGGAAAATCTTCAGTTATTATTCACACTCCTGTATTTTCAGCCAAATTACCTATAGGTTCATGAGGCAACCTGGTCACTTATTTTCACAGAACAAACACAGCAAGTACTTGAAATATGGACAATACTGGTGCAGTTTTAGAGCAATAGGTCCGCCTAAACTAGGAACAGAAAAAATTAATTGCTCGGCATGGGAATCTGATTGCCCATTTCCCTCACAGTCTGGACAAAATAAGACCCAGACCCAGTACTGGGACCACCCGAACCCAGCATAAAGCGTGTGCCTGTGCCCTGCCCGGTTCTCGGGGTCCTTCCCTATGGGGCAGGACCATCGCACTCGTTTCCAACCTCCAGCAGGGTGAGGGGAGCAGTGCACTACCTGCAGCAATCCTGGACATGCAGAGCTGTCATACAACCCCAGTGGCATCAACAACGCCTCTCCTTTCCCCAGGAGACCTGCTCCCTTCAGTCACAGGGAGAGCATTCCAGCTCTGCGCTCCACTTTGAGGCACACATGCTGATGAAACCCCAAGAGACAACTGATAACTTCAGGTCACCTCCTCAGAAAGGCCAGAAGACCCTGGAGTCTTATGCAGGCTCCTTTGGGTGACTGCCTTCTCCATTACCTGACCTTGCCTTGCGGCGCAGGCACCAGAGGAGGAGACACCCTATGAAGAGGATGCCTGTGAAAGCGGAGACTGAAAGCACTTGTTTGTAGCAAACAGCATGGGACAGCTCACTGATGGGAAGAGGGAGCTTGCAGAAGAGAACCTCCTCCAGAGACAGACATAACTGATCCCAGAAAGGTGGGCAGGGGGGAGGACCTGCCACACCAGGGAGGGATTCACGCAGTGTGTCAAGCCCGCTGAGAGACTGACAACAACAGGGATGTGCTTTTAGGAAAAGGAAGGCTCAGACCTGCTGCACTCACAGCCCGGGGAGCAGGAGGCTCCCTGCAGCCTCAAGTCCGCCCCTGCCCAGAGGTAGACTCCTACTGCAGGTGCACAACCAGGTCATTTTCCCTGCATACTCAGAGGACAGAGGATCCTTGGCAGGTAGGTTGAACCCGAGCTCTGCCTTAGCCAAAGCACCCGAACCCCATGGGACAGCCAGGAGCATCCCTCACAAAGAGTGCTTCAAAGACCTCCAAGGTTCCCCAAATTTTATATAAACTTTGTCTGCTGATCCGCACAGATCCATCCCTGATGAGATATTGTTTCCCTCTATGATTATGGCTTAAAAGAGAGGGAGGGGAAAGAAAGAAAGAAAGAAGCAAAAAGCCCTAAAAGATGTTCATTGTTAAAGTGATTGCAAGGAACAAAAATACATGGATCTATTTCTTCACAGTAAATTTCCATATTGCATGAATTCTGTTAGAATCTCAGCAGAAAGCTTTTGCTTTTTTTCAGTTATCTTCACAGTAATGATGATGATCCCCTGTGGCATGAACAAGGCAAATACAGATGCTGGCTGTTACCTTATGATTTATACAGAGAGCTACCAGTACAGTAGGATTACGTCTGCTTCCCATTGAAAAAAAATTATCCTTCTCATTGCTAAAAACAATCCACGTTTTGTCTTTTGACTGTATCTAGAGTTGGCCAATTTAAAAATTGATCATCTTTAGGAAAAGACTTCCTTTCAGTGGACCCAGTGGGGAAACCAGCTTTTTTCTCCTGTGAAGTTGCCTAGAAACCACTATTTGTGATCACAGAAACCCCATAACTGCAAAATTTATTATTATGGCAAATCTGAACAGAAGCTAGCTTAATGAATGAAACTTCTGAGAAAAAAAAGTTATAGATCAAAATTCAGTTCAGTAACATTGAAAAACATTTGATTTCTAATTTCTTTTTGCATAACATGAAACAAACTTTTGAAAGGAAGTAATTTCAAAGCAAGAAGTTGAACTATTCTCTTCAGAAACAGAACATTTCTGTGTTATCAAAGTGCTGGCCCCTTTTTTAATGAATTTTAGTCAAAGAAATTAGATATTTGCACAACAAGTTTGTTCAACTAAATCGTATTTTTCAACAGAAAAGTGGGACATTTCTGATCAGTTCAGTTTTCATTGAAGTACTGTGGTGTAAGGAAGCTTTTCCTTCATGCTACCTGATCTCCATGGCCCCCAGGAGAAAAAATAATAATCCCAAATGGATATTTACCCCTTTCCAGTGTAATGGGAAATAACATTTCCTTAACTTTGTGGACTTGAAGAAGGAGAACAGTTGCATTCCTCTGTGACTTTAATGGAAGATTGTTACCATCAGCAGAAGTCCTCATCTTCTAATGGGCAGGACTCACGGCAGGCTTTGGAAATAATAATTTTCAAATTTTGAAATTATTCCCACCCTTCTTCTGGCAGAGCCTGGGTTCCAGTATGCTCAATGGCATGTTGCAAGGGGTTTTTTTTATGCTTACACATTTGATAATGGGATGGCTTATGTGAAAGGAGGAAGAATTTGAGGGAAAAGGGCTTTTCATCAATGGATATGGAAAATTTGGAAATGGAGGGTGTTTTGAAGGAAAGATGTTTCTGAAGTGGTGAAAATAAAATTCTGTGAAATTGTTCAGTAAAAGACTATTCTTTCTGAAGGAAAAATATGTGGATTGGAGAAACATGTCAAATTCACATCTATTTCATCAAATGGCTTCAGTCAAAACAAATTCTGAGAGTCTGACATTTGCCTCCTGTATTTGATAAATTATGTACTCAAGGCATTCAATTCCAAATAAAAAGCTTCACGTAGACATTTACCTTTATTTTCTTTCAGGAAGGGCGTAATCTTGAAAAAAAATATATATGTTTTGTCTACTGCTCACCAAAGTAAAAATCACAATAGCAATTGAAATACTTGCTAGTGGAAGTGAAGGATGAAAACCAGGTATTTTAGAAAGAGAAAGAGAAGAAAGTATAAAGGATGAGGAGCTTTGAAGGTCACTTGCTAGTAGACAGTCATTCATTTCCAGATTGTCAAAGCAAACTGGTCTGGAGCCATTTGGTGTTCAGCAAACACAGTAGCTAATGCAAATCAAACTAAAAAGTGAATCTCAGCAGTTTGGGGAAAAACATGTTGGGGTGACTTGTGGAAAAATGAAATACAGCATGATAAAATGGGTCTGTTATTCTGGATGACCTTGCCAGTAGGCAACAGCCCAGGAGGAAAGAACAATTGCACTCATGGGACTGCAAGAGGGAGTTTAGGAACTAAACCAAGATACATAGCACATTTACACCACTAAGTTAACACTGGCTGAAAGTAGGTTAAAAAAAAGATCTTTTTCATAGAATCATTAAGGTTGGAAAAGACCTCTAGGATCATCTAGTCCAAGTGTCAACCCAACACCACCATGCCTACTA
>VYZW01019840.1:0-35000 GCA_013401315.1 Balaeniceps rex
GGGGGGAAACAACCAACCCACGGGAAGGTAAAAGCCCGTAGCAGGGAGGAAAAACAAAAGCGATTAGTTAAAGTCTTGCCTCGCCACTGTTTGCCTTGCAAAGAGGGAGGCTGATTTAAAGGAGGGGGGGGGGGGGGGATCGGGGGTTTAATGGAAACTTTAAAACTGAAGCATTGTGTGTTTACTGCTGGTGACCACAAGACATAAATCTTGCGAGCACAATGTACAATGCGAGGCAGCCCCCAGGTTTTTTTTTTTCTTTTTTTTTTTTTTTTCCTCTCCCCAAAATCCCTCCAGGATGCCAGTCAGGGCGGCTGTCCTGAAATGTATGGTTTAGGAGGTCTTCNGACCTTTAATAAAGGATCGTATCCTGAGACTATTTTCCCAGACACACAGTGACCTTTCAAACCAGACTGGGGTGAGGGGGTGTGGGGTTTGGACTTTGAACCGGCCAGTTCCCGCTGCGTGCCTCTGTTTGCCAGGCTACTTTTTATTGTGTGGCCGGGGAGCGCTGGCTATGCAAAGCAGGCTGAGCTGCCAGCCTCAACCTTTGCAAATCAATTTGTCTGCGCCCGACTGAAAGATGCTGCGGCGGGGACAGACTGCATCGCTTTGTGCCACCGGTGTTTGTGGCACTCCCGGCGAGCCCCCCCCCTACCAAAATGCCATGCGCTTCTAATTTTATTTAATCTTTTTAAATTTTTTTTTTTTTTTTTCATTTTCTCCTCCTGTAACCCTGGAGGCATGGCCGTGGGAAAAACGGGGTTCCTCTCCCTGGCAGCCATCCCCCAAAATCACAGGGGCACCTTGGCCGAGGGGGTGACGCTGGGAGACCCCTCCAACTTTCCATGTCACTTGAAGAGAAAAAACCCAACCCATCACCCACGCAACGTCCTCTACATAAATGCAAACACTTCCTAAGGGTTAAGGTTATTGATTTCCCCGGTCTGCCCAGGCTCTACATTAATCAGTACCTAAAAATGCCAGGAAAAAGCAGAGAAACGCAATTACTTCGGGTCCTCGAAATTTCAACTTCTCCAGGTGGCCCCTCCCAAAGAAATGGAAATCCCCCGCTTTTCATAAAGCCGGATCGATTCCTGCGTAAGCAATTAATCACTCTTACACCCTGCAAAAGGTGGGTAGCAAAAGATGGGGGTCCCTCCACGGGGAGCCCCGGGGCCCCGCTGGGACGTCACTGGCGCTCTCCTGCCTTCTCCCCTTGTCTCCCTCAACGTCCTCCTTGAGCTGACCTGCGAAATCCATGGTTGGGCTCCTTTTGCATGTCTCTTGGAGACTCTTGGTCATGAAATTCATTTTGTTCTTGGTTTCTGTGTGTATCTTGTGAGCTCTCATTACTAAAGCAGTACCAAGGAGCCAGGTGTGCTCACAGAAGTTTTTATCTCCTTGCGCTCCGTGTTGTTTTAATCCTCCCCGGACGCTCTTCGGTCATGGGTTGCCTTGTTGCCTTGTACCCATGGAGTCACTGCTTGCCACAGAGGGCAGGTTGTGATGGGCATCCTTGCTCATTCTGGGCTTTGACACCAAGCTTTGGGTTTTTCCCTTATTTTTTAATTTTTACTCAAATTTTGCTTTCACTCTCATTTCCCCGAGCGCTAGGTTAACGCCCTCTCCAGCTGGTGCCACGGCAAGTGGTCCAAGTTCTCCATGAGCCCATGGAGAAACTACCATGGGGCAGGCAAGGGTGAGGGGATGGAGCACATCGTTCCCCCCATGGTACCTGCTCCTATAGGAGCTCTTACTCTATGGGGAGATGGGGCAGCTCAATCCTTACCCCGGGGTCGGTGGGGACAAGCGGTCTTGCCCTCATGCGGCTCTGGCAGGGCAGCTGCAGAGCCACGAGCGCACGTCCTGAGAAGGGGAGAGGAGCAGGGATCTGGATTACTTAAACTTTAAAGAGTTTGTGTTTTAGAAAGACCATAAATAAAAATAAAAGAGGGGCAAAGAATTTACTATAGTCGAGACGGGAAGTAATCGTGGTCTGGATAGAGATTTCAGCGGCGGTAGGGTCAAGGCGAGGATGGGCTTTGTCAGTGATCCGGAGGTGGCAACAGGCGGATTTATGGACACGGGAGACAGGAAAGGGAAAGAAATCTCGAGTGTCAAGGATGGCTCCGAGGTTTCTGGCCTTGGGAGAAGGTCGGAGTCAAGGAGAGCACCAACAGAGCCAAAGGCATGGGGCCTTTTATATTTATTTTCAGTAATTGTAAATAATACAGGTAGGGGGGGAAGGCTGGTTTGCCGTAATATCAAAGTGGAGGGAGTTTACAGGTAGCGATAGAGAGCGTAACGGGTTGTGGAGAACCACGAAGGGCTTTAGGTACGTCACGCAAAGACTTATCGAGGTGTACAGAATTGGAATATTTCATCTAGGTCAGGCTCGTTATGAAGGTTGTAGTAGGTGAGCTGCGGACGGGAGGCCAGTTGCCCACCAGCGTGTCCTGCGCGTTTGCCGGGCAGGACAATCTCTGCTCGCGGGCTGCCCTTTGCAGGAGGGACCGCAAGCTGTGGCTGATGCACTGCTGGGCCACTCTTGTTCTGCCTTTATTCCTCTCTGTATTGGGAGGCTTCGGGGTGGCACTGGGGTTTTGAACACTTACTCCAAGACCTTATTCATACAGAGAATTCATACTTTATTCATACAGAGTTTATTCATAGCATTCTGTCTTGTTAGCCCTCTGATTCAAGGCATACACAAGGCTATGAAAGGGGGGTTAGCAAGTGGAGTTGTGCTCGGAATGCTAATAGCATCTGCTTTATTTTTATGTCCTTTCTGACGAGTATATGGTGGATCAGCGTGCCCAGGTCTCGTGCGGGAGTGGGTCATGGATGAATGGTAGCTTTGATTCGGGCCAGCCTAAGGAAGCGACCAGAGGGGCTGGCTGCGGGCAAACAGCGCGTTGCTGGAGTTGGGATAATCTCTCCCCCGCTTCTTAGGGAAAAGGTTTCCAAAAGTGAGGAAGAAATGGTTTAATTAAAATTTTACATGAAAATCATCGCCTTTTTGGGTTAAAAGGGAATCTGATAGTAAAGCCTGGAAACTTTTGACTTCAACCTTCCCTTCTCTCTCCTCTGTGAGGGACTTGCCTCTCCCGTGATGCACCTTAATTCTCTTGTACTGAGCCCCTATGTGCATAACAGGAGTCACTGGTGGTGGGGCGTGACGAGATGCAGGAGGAGTCCACCACTGGTTAGAAAATTTAGTTGCATAAGGGGAAATGCGGAGGTTGAGGCAAATAAATGACGGATCCTGTAAGACCCGGTGGAAGCCTTCTCCAGTTGATATGGCTTAGTTCATAGTGGATGGGTTCTTCGGTTTAAGTGCTTGTTCCTCTGTCAACAAAAACCAAGAACTACCAGGGAAAACAAAGCCTTGGTGCTTTGAAAAGCGTAAGGCCAACGCGTTTCCTGCAGCCACATGAGGGCTGAAGGGCGCTTTGGTGCTTTGTGCTTGTCTGTGGAGTTGGGTCTGTTGGACACGCCATCAGTTTGAGTATGTGCTGGTGTATCCAGATGTTTCCGAGGCTTTTTTTATCCCAGAGGTGAGCAATTTGGTTGGGACTGAGCTGTGCCTGGCGGGGTAAGCTATGTTAAGAGATGCTGCTTCAGAAATCATATTTTTTACAAGCTTGCTTTAATTCCCTAACCCAGCCTCTTCTGTACTTTCTAAAACTGGCAGCATCGTTCACGAGCTGTACATCCAAGCACATCAGCAAATCTCTCAAGTCTCACCCGCGGAAGTATACGTGCAAACGCTTTAATTCTTGTTTAAAACCAAGTCTTCGTGTCTACTTGAGGTTTTATGAAGCCATTCTGTCCCCTCGTCGTAAGGCCTGGCCATATCCTGGGTGGAGGAGAAATGGCTGGGTTGGTGCCACGAGATGGCCTCGTTACAGCCACCGTAGCTGGAAAGCTGCTGGTCCCATGTTGTCTGCATCCGTTGCCTTGGACGCTCTTAGCCAGGGTGATTTTGGGGTGATCTCACTTCTTTCCAGCTTTAGTAAACGAAGCAATATTTGGGTAAGTGGAATAAACAAAGTTTCCTGGCGGTGGGAATTTGCAGGAGCTGAAAAAGCCTCTGACGCAGAGAAGGGTCCCCGGGGTTCAGCTGCTGAACCGAGGTGGCACAAGCGTGTAAGGGGAGGGTGGTTTTAATGGATACGGGGGCCTAATTTCTCTGACTAAACTGAACATACTCATCGAAGGAGGGCTGGTGGAAAGAGGCGACGGGTGTACTTGCTACTGAAGGGTAAGCAGTGTGTACCCTTTTCACTTGAGAGCTTGCTCAAGGGCATCTCACCCCTGTGAATATTTGGATGTATCCTGCGGTGCCATCAGTAGCGCTGAGGTCCCTTGAGCGCTTTGCCTTGCTCAAGAGGGGCCACTTTTTTAAAGATTTCAGAATAGATTTTACCAGTCCCGTTATTTTCTTTTCATACGTTCGCCTGGAAATCTTTCTTTTTCTGCATCCTTTGGCCTGTCTTGAAGGTGCTTTGTGGCTCACCGGCGTATCTGGGAAGCCTCCTCTGCGTGTGTGTTGGATATCAAAAAAGTTCTTGGAGATCAATGTACTTGGTTAAACATGAGCCACGCGGTCAGCGTCTTTCCCGAGTCTGCTTCTCTTTCCTTTTTGATCTCGATAAAGACATCTGGGTTTTGCTGGGGAAGCTACGTTGCTACCTAAATAATTACAGATTTTTTTTTTTTTTAAGCCTCAAAATCATTGGAAGTGAACATCTAGGAGAACTTTGAGCACTCTTTTTAAGAGGATTATTTTTTTTTTTTTTTTTGGGGGGGGGAGGATTTGGAGGGTTTGGGTTCGGTGCTGCGCTGGCTCAGAGCCAGGATGAATTGACCCCCCAGGAAGGGGACCTTTCTTCATCCCCGTAACGTTAGTCATGGGTGCCGAGGATCGAAACCCTCTGGTTTTCACCCGTTACCACCTGGCTGGAGATGTGATTTGTGCACCGATGAGAGCATCGCACGCTTTCCGCTCGGGCTTCATGGACCTTGGTCGTTGGCTTTGTCACCAGGGCGATGGCTTAAAGTCTGCGGGGTGAGAAACAGCAGCGTTTTCACTCTTAAACTTCCCCCTGTCCACACTTGACCGCCTCTGCAGGTGTGTCCTCCAGCTGTGAAATGGACTTGAACGTTATACCCGTGCTGTGAAAGATGCTGCTGAGACGAGGGGGGACGGTGGAGCAGAGCGGAGGGGGTGAGCCGACGCTGCTCCTTCCTCCTCGTCGGCCTTTGCCTGTCCTCCTCTTCCTCGCCGTGGCAGCAGATTGGTGCTCTTTGCAAGCAGGGTCTGGTCTCCTCTCTGTCAGCCCAGTGAAATCTGTTTCCTAAACGTATTTAAATGGTTTTTTCCCCCCCAGGCCAAAGCCAGGAGGGAAGGGCGTGCTGGCTGCGCGGACGTTTGCTACCTCCAGCGCCTCACTCAAAAGCCTGAGTAAATCAATTAACTCTGTGTTATGTGAAACTCAGCCTGTTCCTTTCCTTTTTTTATATATTTTTAAAAAAAAAAAAAGAAGAAAAAGTTGCATAAATGCCCCTTTTCTTCCCCACTCGGTCCTCGGGGGAATACAAGGAGTTAAGGCTGGTATTTATAGAAACAAGGCAAGCTAATAACCGCTGCGAAGCTGGGAGGGCGGGTGCGAGGTTATCAGCAAACATGAGAATGAAAAAAAGAATTGGTTTTTGAAGAATTAAAGGGCTATCGTACCCCTCCCCTCTCACCCCAAAGTGGGGGACCACTGCGGCTGTTGGTACAGAAATGAAAGGTGTTACAGGAGAGTCATTGTGTTACCCGGGGAGGGGGGGAAAGTGTCTGTCTGTCTTTTTTTTTTTTTTTCTTTTTTTTTTTTTTTTTTTTTTTTTCTCTCTTTTTTTTTTTTTTTGTTTTTCTCCTCTCTCTCAAACTTCCTGGTTGGTCAGGCCGGGGCTGACAAAGGGGAACCGGTCGTGTCCAGACACATTGCAGACTTCTGGCAAAATAGCCCAAGCTCACGAAAATTTACACATTTCCTGGCGCGCGGCCAGGCGGTGCTTGTAGAACTTGGCATGGCTCTGCCTTCAGTTAGAAAAATGGCCTTTTTTCCCCCTTTTTTTTTTTTTTTTTTTTTTTTTTTTTTTTCGTAATCTTGGTGTTAAAGGTCATTATCCCTCCCCTTTTCCATTTCCCNGCTGGAGGATGGAAAGGTCCTGTGTGCCAGGTCAGGAGTGCAGAAAGAGAGTCAAAGTTTGGGTACGAGGAGCGGTTCCTGCAATGGCATTTCTTTGACTTAGCAGCGGGCGTTGCGCTTGCTCTCATCCTTGATCCTGATGTGCGTGACCTGGCTGCTGCCCACCTCCACGTCAAGGACCACCTGATGGCCGCGGTGATGCAGGCAGCCGCCGCTGAGCATCTTTTTTGGGTTGCTGAAGGCGTTCAGACTGGCAGGAGGGACACGCATGGGTGGTATCTCAGGCTGTAAATAAGAGTTTTGGGGGAAAAAACGGGTCACTACTTACAATTTAAGCTCCCTGCCTGGCTGTGGGTTTCTGGCCAGCTCCTTGCCTCTGTTTCTCCGTGGGGGGATTGAAACCAGCCTCCCGCTGGTCAGCAAACCCTGTGTCACTTCCTTCCCTCCACCAGCCTCACTCTTTCCACAGAGCAGACTTTCAAATGAACGTTTTCGGTTCATTAAAGGTAGTTTTGAAAACATTTTTAGTTCTGTTTTTTTTTTTTTAAAAAAAAAAAAAAAAAAAAAGTGGAAGCTCATCTGGACCTGGTGGCACAGGCTCAAAATGAGGGATGGAAGAGGCCCTCTCCGCTTGGGGCGGATGGGCTAATCAGATTGCCATTTTAATACTCATATCCATTTTTTGACAGCTCTCCTCGGTGCGAGGCACCCTCCCACAACTGCACCTCTTTGGCTCGATATTGCTCATAACCGTTGCAAACTCCCCCAGGGCACGTTCTCGTCTCAGTCATCGGGAGCCGTGGCTGTATATCCTCCCGTGTCAGGCTGGGAATATCATACCAGCCCCTCCCTTGACACACACGTACTTCGTGGCATGGGGTTTTTAGAAGAACGCACAAGCATCTGCTTTTAGCAACCAAAAGCAGGGAGAAGAGGGGAAGCTGGAAACGCTTGGACCATGGTGGGATCGGGGTGGCTGGAGTCTGGTAGCTCAAGGTACTTGGAGCGGGAAGGGGAACCTTGGATTTTGGTTAAAAATTCCAAAGCACAGAAGCGATCCTGGCGCTTGGCCTTTGGTTATACATCCTTTTTTTTTTTTTTTTCCTGAAGTTTTAAAGCACTGAAGGTTTTGGCCCTGCAGAGGGCTTCTCCTTTTCCTTATTGTAGACATCAGAGCTGTTAACGGGCAGCGTATGGGCAGATTTACATTTTAGTCCCCACCGCTCACATCTAGGGATCCTACAGCATCTTGCACAACCTAGGAACAGCAACGCCTTTGCCTGTTGCAGAAATAGAGCCGCAAAGCAGAGCCTGCCTGACCATGCAATACCGCTGCCCTGCCAGGTTTGGGGCTCTGGGACTGCTGGAGCAGCAGAGGGTGATTGCAAAGCCCACGTTTGGGTGCAAGCTCCCCTGCAGCAGTAGGATGAAGGGAACCTGATTTGGGATTGCAGGTGGAGAGAGCAGGACTCATTCTCTTGGCCAGGAAGCAGAGAGTGGCGCATGCAGTCAGAGTAGCAGAGGACATCTTATGTGGGTGGCATGTAATCACCCGGCAATCCGGCCAGGATGCCAGGATTGAGACCATGTCTCTTATGAAAGATACCATGGGATCTTTCATGTGCACACCATCTCTACCCATCGTGTGGCTGGGGCTCCAGGTTTCCACTTTCTAAGACGGCACCTGGAGTGTAGACCTGTTGATGGTGCTGAGGGCAGAGTCACGCTTGCTTCCCTCTCCCATGTCCTCAGAAGTCATCCTTCTAAGGAATGGACCGTGGGCTTTGACCGTTTTAATCTGACCTAAAGGTCAGAACGTGATTTTTACTGAGGCAGGGTTTCCATGGCGCTAAGGCTTGTAGAACATATGTTTGACTTTGATTCATCCGCTCATCATGGCGCAGTAGAGAGGTACTGCACTGCTGCTAATGTTCTCCACGTAACCACCCGAGTGATAAGTTCTTTCGCTAAATCCTAATTTCTTCCAGGCAGGAGTCCTGTTGTTGTACAAACGCACGCGCAGGAGAACGCGCGGTGACTCTGCTGCTCTATCGCAGCTCATTTTACCGCTGATTTCTGTTTGCTCGGCGATGGTCTAACTCCGCAGCGCCTCGCTCTTGCTTGTTAACAGCGTGGGGGTTTGTTCACCCAGGTGGTTGAGTCTCACCCTCAAGTGAGCTTTTGGGTGCCGCTGAACGAGCTACCTGTACAAATAAGGATCCAGGAAGGGCAGAGGTTTCTTGGATTTTCTCCTCAGCTGCGGGGCAGGAGGACACAAACCTTTTTGACTTTGAGTGGTGGTGGTGGTGGTGGTGGTGCTCTTCAGCTTCCTCCCTGCCTTTCGAGGGAGCGGTGATGGGTGATCCCTGGGTAGGTGCCCCCTCCACTTCCCTAGGTACACCCTCAGCCAGCAAACAAACAGCTGAGAAGGAAAACCCACAGAGGGAGCTGCTCTCTCAGATTTGGGTGGACAAAGGAGGGAAAGTTAAAACTTAGGCAAGATGAGACTATTTTTTTTTTTTGAGAGAGTTCATTTTTTTCCAGCTCACAACCCTATTTCTTCTACGCGTGCATGTGCACGCACAGACACGGGTGAACATGTGCATGCATGCTTCCCCCTCCTTTTGTCCTGAAAAATATTAGATGTTTGCATAGTGGCGGCCAGAGTAGTTAGATCATAGCGGGAGGTACTCGGCAAAGCCCATGCCGTAGAGCAGTCGTGCACCCTGGTGAGACTCCCTGGGTGGCACGTGGGAGCTCTCTTGCAAGGACCTACTTGTCCATAGGATGGACTCCATGTTCTGCTGTAAACCTGCTCTAGCAGCAGAGATGGCTGCGGTGCTTGAGCAAGGTGTCTCACCTCTTACCTGCTGGCTTCAGGTCCAAGTGAGGTCTTGGGCAGTTGATCTATCTGCAGTCTGTTGAAATTCTCGTCGGCGTCAGACACGTCAGAGTCGCGTAGTGCTGTAAGAGGACCTAGGATGAGCCTGCCAAGTCTATAACAGCGCTGGAGACTTGAGACTGAGAGAGGTAACCGCTAGGTTCTTGGGCTGCCTGTGTCCACCTCAACCCGAAACGTGGAGGAAAACCTCTATGTTGACGGGAAAGCATGAGAGGAGAAGAAAAGGTGGCAGAGGTGCACCCAATGGTGAGCCCCAAGGTCCCCATTTGCAGGAGCGTCCTCCATAGGGATGGTTGTTAGACAAGCAGCTGGTGGCTCTGGACAGCGTGCCGAGAGGGGAACCACCCTGTGCTGTGCCCCAAAACTGGGGCCCCCAGGCGCAGACGTTGATGGACTAGCTGCGCTCGTTGGTATTTAAGTTGGTGTCTTGAGCTTCAAGCTGAGGATTTTCTGTATTTCTGGAAATCAATTGGGTAAAGCACAGCGAAGGCGAGGCATCTTTATTTCATGTGTTGGAAGCCCCTTGGGGCAGGAGTGGGGACGGAGGTGTGTGTTGTGGGGGCTGAGCTAAAATGCTGGAAGAAATTGCATCAGCTTTGGATAGGTCTGTGTGCTGTTTACGACGTCTTCTCCTTGCAAGCCTCTCTGAGCATGTGCTAAGTGAGGCTGAGCTTTGCATTTTATGAGGAAGGTGTTCGTCCCGCAAGTACCAATGTCTAATTAGACCTGACACAGCAGAGGCATTTCCCTGACATTTATGCCACCGTCTTTCAATCCTCAGGAGCACGTAGTCCGGTGGGAGGCACCACAAACATTGTCAGAAACAACATAAAATTCTCCATTAGCCACGACCCCCGGAAAAGAAAAAACAACAAACCACCACCCAACCCTCACGCTACTTTTATTAGGCACACTCAAAGTGAAAGCAGAAGGGTGGGGCTGGGTTTGTTGATCTTCGCCTGTAGAAAGAAATAAAACGGCTCATTTAAATTCTTAAGAACTGCATAGGAGGCAGGGAGGCACAATGAGGATCTTGGAGAAGAAAGGCCATCAGCTGAACAAACTAATCGCATGGTAATCAAAGGGGAGTTATACAGAGCCTACTGGGAAGCACTTTAGAGGAGGTTCCAGCTAGGCATAGCAAGGGCCCTGTCAAGTGACATCTTTAATAAATTATAAATTAAAAAAAAAAAAGCACAAAGGGACACGTAGCGAAAGGGAAAGACGAGTCTACGACGTTCCTAAACGGTACGTGCTCCAAATCCGTGCTGCGGCGCCTGCGCCTCCTCCGCGGGGAAATTCAGCAGAGCCGTCGCTGTTGAGGATAACTCCTGAATCCCACTTTGCCAACGAGCTCGGTTATCCCTGGCGTGCACAAGGGGTATGGTCCACGCTTGGAGTGACCTCCGCAAGTTTTGCTCTGGAGGTTCAGTTCTCCAAGAAAGCGGATCTGGCAGGAGCACGCTGGAGGGGATGAGGAACCAACCTGCAGAAATGGGGACCATGCGCTAATCCACAGCATCTTCTTTGCTGGCCTCGTTGATCAGCGCTGTGAAAGCGTGAGCTGCCAAGTACCGTTCTGAACCCTAACGGTACAACAAGACTTAAAAGTTGCAAAATTAAAAAAAACCAAACCACTAAGTAATTGTGGGGGGTGTCATCTTCAAAGCGCTGCGCAAGCGTTAATTAAGCTTCACAACGCTGCTGCACGGTGGGACAGTAACCTTTGTGATGGTCATTTGTGCAGGTGAACAAATCGGGAGGGTTTTTTGGTTTTGGTTAGCAAAAGTGAAATTAAACATCATTTCTGACAAACAGGAAACTGAGTTAAAAAGACAGAGGGAACAAAATCTGCAAAGTCAAAAACAAGCAGTGCTAACCCGCAAAATAGGGAAACAGGAGGTAGCAGTAAGAAAAAAACCTTAGAAGCAGAAATGTCCCAAACTGCAGAAATGTGTTTGACTGATTTTAACCAAAAGACTAAACTTTTCCGTGGTGCAGCTGGCTTTGGTAGAAGTTACACTATGGAGAAATTTGGCCTCAAGGAAAATGTCTTCTCAAGAGAAGTGGTGGTGGGGATGACTTAAGGAGGGGAGATACGAGCTCAGAAGTACCCAGTGCCTCCCCGGTGGAGACTGCTAAATAGAAATTAATGTTTGGAGGGCAGGAGTGCTGCCCCTCCAAGGTGCTCAGCTTTGGGTCAGTCAAGCATCAAAGCGTCTCGGTGCCCTAACTGTAGTTTTAAATCAACCACTGCTCTCGGTCTACTCGAGAAAAGCCTTGGCATTAAAATCCACCAGTTTGGAAAATTTCATTTTAGAAAAGCCAAGCAGCGTTGGACCTGATGCACATTTGTCTTGCGTCAACTTCTGGCGTTGCTTTTCAGATTTCCTACAAATAATTAGTAACAACTCCAAGCCGGTGTCAGTTTTAGAAGCGTGAAAGCGGTCCTACTTGTAAGCAGAGGGCAAATGTAGAATAACGACAATTTTTTTTGTGGTTTAATGTTAAATCCTTTGGAATTGGAATACTGGGAGGATCCTAACGGGAGCTATGACGTAGCCTTAAATGTAGGGTAACAGCGCAAATTCAATAGGGTTGTAATTGCCATTTTCCCTTATTACAGACTCAGTGCGTGACCCGTTGCCTTTGCTTTCACTTTCTTCTTCAGCTGTCTGAGTTTTGCCACCTTTCTCGGCAAACAGGAACGTTCAGGACAAACAGAGCCTGCGGTGCGCTTAAAACAAAAACAACCCCAAAATCACGAAACAAAACTTTTTTTTTTTTTTTTTTTTTTTGTGGGAGACAAAACTTTCTGGCTCTGCTAGCTGTGGGGTACAGCTAGAAATGGGAACTGGAAGAGTTCAAACCAACCAACCCAACCCCCAAACCAAAAACCCTACCCCAGAGAGAGCACCAAAGATAAGACTTCGTGTTCCTGATGCTTGAATCAATCTATCGGTTTTTATAGGTATAAACCCCATCTCCCTTTGGAAATATTCCCACTCTGGTTGAAGCAGAGCACCTGAAGAGCGTCAAAGCTTGGGGCGTTTTGGCCCTCTTGCCTTTGATCCTCTGTGCGCGATGGTCCTGAAGCACTGCAGAAATGTAAATGAATGAGGAAAAGCCCCTGTCTCTGGTTTTTGGGCACTGATTTTCCATTTCAGCCGGGCTGGTCTGCTCAGAGGTGGGAATGGCCCATGCCCTGGCACTGCTTAAAAATACAGCACGGCTCCAAGGCTTGACTTCCCTCTCGTCCTAGTTAAACTGAAGCACGAGTTGCACCCCTACTTGTGTGACATCTCCCCTTCTCGATGCATCCGTGGCTGCATCCAGCAGTTGGGTGTAAAACCACGGGCCAGCAGAGATCAGGCGACTGATTTCTTTTTTTTTTCTTCTTTTTGTGATGATCTTCCCATTTCAGGATAAAGATACGGGGGACGCTCAAATGTTATAACTGCCTGTTTGGGCTAATATTGCCCCTAATATGGTTATTTGTGAATGACCGGTTAAAGGGATTGCAAGTGGCAGGGGCAATGATGTACCTGAGATCAAGGACTAATTAAGAAACCATGAGGCCGTGGTGTTGCATCGTGGCTGGCTTTGCACCGCGGGGTTTGCCCGGAAAGCTGGGCCCATGGTCCCGCTGGGGCGGGGGGTGCCAGGGGGCATGGGCACATACACTTGGATGATTATTTTTCCTTCGTGTGTGACCGCTCGCCGGTCTTTGAAGACACCCCACGTTGTTCTGGGCTTTACAATGAACGCAGCTTCTTTTGGGGAGAGCTTTCAGGAGCAGCAGGAGAGTTTGTTCCCCGCCTTAATCGCATGGATTAGAGTCAATCCTGGGGTCAGGGTTGCTGCCCAGAGGCTGGACAACGGGGGTTTGGGCTTCATTTTTGAACAAGGGGATTGCCGGTGCATTGTGTTGGCGAAGGGGCAGCGTCTACGCGACGCACGGTGTGCGTGGAGCAAGCGAACCGCGCTGCAAAGGTACCCACGCTCCACATCACCTTCTGCAGCTCACGGCCGCGAGACCCCGGCGCCTGCAAATTACAGAGCCAAATGCTTGCTTTGCTCAAGTGTGCAGTGGGATTTGCCTGAATTCAGAAAAAAATTTGCTATAGATATATTAAAAAAAAAAAAAATTCTAGAAGTTAAGCGCAAGCACATCATCAACCGAATCAAAGCATGCTAATTCTCAAACCGTATATTTGAAAACTTGCTTTGACTTAATTGAAAATACAAACTTTTGCAATGACAGCAATTTAATGTAGTGTTTTTCTTTTTTCCTCTATTTCTCAGAAGCTTGTGGACAATCTTCTCTTTTCACATGATTTTTTTTTTTTTAAATGACTTCCTGGAAGTATTCAGATGACACAAAGTCTAAAAATTACGAGCAAGCCTCTCCTCGCGCTCTTTCCTCCCTCTTCCCCGCTCCGCTCCCTCGTGTTTATTTTGTAAATAAGTGTCACTAAGGTTCCTGAGAAGCAAATACACAAATATTGCTTCCACCAACAACACTGAAACTGTGTTTTAAATTACACTCGTCCCTACCAGCCTTGGTTATTTTTAATCGTAGTGGGAGAAGCTCTTTGTCCCGTTAATGCGAGCAATGGCCCATCCAGGAGAGCGCTGCACCATTTCCAGGGTGGTTGGATGGGGAAGCCGTAGGGTTGCAACCTTCATGTACGGCTGAAAGCTTGTCTCAACATTTAAATATAGGAGGAGGATGGGGCTGAAGACTTGGATGTTTGTTGTAAAATATTTCTCCTACAGGAGTATTTTTGATCTGCTAAAAGGAAAAAAAGTCCGGTCTCTCAAATACGGGGATTACGTTATCAGGACTGCAGGGTGGCGAGCTGTGACGGGTCTGGGCTGCAACGTCTTGCATGTGGGTGCATGAACTCAACTTGGTGCACGCACGGTGAGGGTGTAGAAAGTCAGCAATCAGGCTAAAACTGCTTTGAAAAAGTAGCCCTGGAAAGCTAAGAGTCGTATTCTTGGGTTATTCTGGGGTTGAACGCTGACCCAGGTAATCAATCCTATTGCCTCTGGTGGGTGTCGTTGGGTGAGTGTTTATCCATGTCAGGGAGACAATGAATTCTGATGACTTTTTTTTTTTTTTTTTTTTTTTAATTAATTCCCACCAATTTTGCCCTGGTGCAATAATGTCACTGAGTTCAGAGGAATGACTCCTGATTTCAGAGGGTGTAACCGGGAGAGCAGCGTCACCGGTTTTGACCAGGCACGTCTGCTCAAATTTTCTGAGCAAGCAAGTTGTTGGGATTCCTGCAAAGTCTTTTGAAACCAACTCATGACCCAGGTGCTGGCTATGTCCTACGGGTCCCGTGTACCGACACTGCTATGGCGCACAGCCCTAGGGAGGGGATAGCAGGATCAGACCCTTCACAGAAAGGCGGATCCTTTGGGCTTTCACGCTATTAATGCTCTAGAAAGCGCTACTGGTGCTACTACCATACTAAAATATCCAGATATCTGCTGCCTTACGAGCAGGCGCAGTGACGGGTAGATACTCCACAAAGTGCACGATACGCTGCTTAAAGGTAACTTTGGGTACGTTTGGTAGAAAGACACGCAGCTCCGTTAAAACCCATGGGCTTTTCCACTGGTTTAAGTCCTTGTTCCTTATCCTTTATCGTCTCATTTCTAGTTTATCTCCCTGGCCTATTTGTTCTGAATGTCTCCATTTGCTTTAATTAAGCCGTTTCTTGGCAGTGCCTTTAAGACAAGAGGCTTTGAGGAAAAAGAGCATCTCTGTGCAGCGACAGGGTGGAGCCAGGGAGGTGAGGTGGGGTTAGAAATGGTTTTGCTAAGAGATGCCACAAAAAAAAAAAAAAAGGACAAACAACTGGCTTTTCCCTCAGTGGCAGCGCAGATTTTGTTTCAGCGTTGGCGGAAAAGTGCACTTTTTTCCTGGACGCACGTCCTTCTGGACCAGGTGCTCACACACGGTTGTGCGTGGGAAGGTCCTTTGCCTACGTGAACCTCGTGGCTCGTGCAAGTTTCTTCTCTGTTGCTGCAAAACTGTTTTCTGTGTCGGTGGAGCAAAACCCCTGTAGCAGTGGGGGTTTTGTTGACGTTTGAAGATCTTGCGTGTTGGAGGCAACCTGGTAGCACCCCTTGTCCTTGGCTGCTGTAGGTGTTGGCTGGTCCTGGGTGATCCTGTGGGACCCTGAGCTGGGAAGCCGTTGCCCAGGGTTGGGTCCCACCTGCGATCGAGAGCATTTGTTGGAGAGCTCGTGTTTGAAAGTTTAGGGGTGTGTATCTCCGAATAGTGAAAACGACCTGCTGAAACCCACCCGCACGTTAATGATTAGAAATGATTTATCTTCTGTGGTGCTGTTAGGTTGCAGACTGAGCAGCAAGTGTGATAAAACTGTAAAGAGAGAAGGGGACTGCCTGGGAAGGGGACAACCTGCAGACGGAGGCACGGTTTTGTCTAAACATTGAACTAATTTACTGCCTCTGCAGGTACCGAAGGGCACGGGCTCGGAGGTGGTGGAGTCAGTTACTTGGTCAGTCGTAAAGATGCAATTATCACCCCTTATTTGACCAAAGACTGTAAAAGGAGACTCAATGCTAGTATTTACTGTATTTTTCTCCCCCCTCTATTAAAAGGACGGCCAATTTTGAATTATGGTAATAGCTGCACTCTGGGTTTAGGACTCGCCTCCCTGAAATTTTCAGGACCACTAATTTGTGGTTACTCCAGTGCTAGAATGGACTCGGTGGTGGTGGCCTTTAGGCTGACAATGCAGTAAAAGTTTAAAGCTGCAACTGCTTCGGAGCCAAAGAAAGAGAGAAGATTGAAACCTAAAGGTTAGCGTGAAATGCACTTTACTGTTATCTATGAGAACAAATGAGTTAAAAAAATTTCAAATACCAGAATACCCTACAGGGAGGAGATATAACTATTAAAGGGCTGTTATAGCTGCAATAAATGTAGGAACAATAAAAATAAATTGATGAAGTAAATGTCAGCGCTGTTCCCCTGAGCTGCCCCCACACCTTTGTCCAAAAGTAGAACATCTCCAATTACAGAGGGTGGAATCAGCGTTCAATGACAATATGACAAGGACAGAACATAGAGCACTGGCACAGGGAACACAATTATGCACAGCCTTGAAAAATTGTATCATAGTACAATGTATGGAAGAAATCAGTTAATGATGCAGGGCCTACACTTCTGTCTAATAATCCTGTAGGAGAGGGATGAACCCCCCCGCCCCGCTTTGGAAAGGGAGAAGGGAACAACGACGATGAAGGATGACCCAGGAGTAAAAGTCTGCATAATACCATGGGTCAACATTTGCACACTTTACGGTATGCGGATATTCCTCTTTACCAGTTGTTATTTTTTGAAATGGTAGCTTTTAAGAAAGTATTTAACTGAAACCCACTTCATTGGTTAAATGGGGGAAAAAAAAAATACTTCTTTGGTGAAAAGGCCAAAGACGAGAAAAGCCGACGGCTCAAATCCAAAGCTGGGAGCTGAAAGGGAAATGCAAAATTTTAGGAGTAAACAGAGTAGATGGTAGAAGACGATTTATCTTGTGCAATTTACAACAGGTGCTAAACATTACGAAAGCCAGAGCTATTAAGCAATCAAATTAAGCTATAATTGACAGAAGAAAACTGTGCAGGAATTCTAATTAATACATATCTGAGCACATCCGTGATCCCCTCCGACAGCTCGGCTTTCTAGACCCCTGCCACTACCCGAGAAGAACTGAAGGGGTAAGGCTTTGGGAGCGCGAAGGACGTTACGGGTATCACCAGAGGCTCCCCGTAACAGCCACAGCCCTGCCTGCTGGCTTGGAGGGGGATGCTTCAATTTGGGAGACATTATTCCGAGACGGCAGGAAGACAGACTCCCCTTTCGTTTGAAGATCTGTTGAGAGAAGCCCGTAACAAACTGGGGTTCATCCTCCTGTCTGTGTTTGCCCTCCGTGGTCCTCCTCCCTTTCCCATGAGGTGCTGTTTCTTCCTGACACCCATTTCTGAGTAAGACCTGTTTCCCCAGGTCGCTGTCAGAGATGGACGGCTGACAGTGGTTGTGCCGGGATGGAGATGCTGTGGTAGATGCAACTGAAGATAGGAGAGGAGCGATGGCCGAGAGTGTCACATGAACTTTAATTCGTGCTTTGCCAAGGATCTGATATGGTCTTAAACAAGACACTGGATAAAATGGTGTGTCCTGGGTGCTCCAGGTGATTAATAACTCTGTGAGATGACTGGGAAAAGTTTGCTCAGCTTTGGTTGAAAGCAGGACTTGAGTCCCTTGTCTAGATGCTTCCCAAACGGAGATAACGATGCTTCCCTACCTTACAGCAGTGTTGTGAAGATCAACTGGTTAATGACTGTATGGCACTTTCAAGCGCTCTCATTATAGTGCTGTGGTCCCTGTTAGGGAGGATTTGTTATTTTTACAAAACTCATTGTAAATCCAATAGAAAATAATTCAGCCTCTGAAATTCTGGTGAGATAATTATTGTGAAGACAGTATTAGTATAGCGCCTTTCAGATGATTCACTACTTTAATTATTACTTTCTAATTCTATGCAAATATCATTTAAAACCCCTGTAACCTTCTCACAGGTTGGTTATATTCACCCCCTCGAATATGGAGCTGTCTCCTTCACCTCCCGTATTACGCTCCTTGGGTGGATCGCTCCGGCCGGTAGCGGAGCTCCCGGGGAAAACAGCATCTTTTGCTGGTGGTTGAGAGGTGCTCTATTTCTACAGATTTTTTTTGCTTGGCGTTGTGGGTCCTGCTGTTGGTCATTGGTTGACGGCGCCTCACAAGGCTCGGTCATCTTTTGCTGCGCCCACTGGTGTGGGTGTCGAGATCCCAACTACCTGCTCCAAGATTGGGTCACCTTCTCCATTCCCGCCTGGTCCCCAGGTACCTACCCTGTCAGAGCAAGGACCGGGACCCCATCAAGGGGTGAAGGAGAGTTGGGGTCTTTATTTCCCATTTCTAAGGGGGTGAAGTGATTAAGAGCTGCTCATACTTCTAGTTGTCTGTCAATGTCAATGAACTGCTTGTCCCAAGCGCAGTCCATCATGGTGTGCCATGCCTCTTGGTGACTTTGGCAGCACACCCTGGGGCGAAACGTGGTGCTAAGCATTTTCTTCTCTCTTGATTTGCTCTGGCAGTTGGCTTCGCTCTAGGTTGGTGTTTGCTGTGGCTGTTGGCTTTCTCTGTGCTCGTGCTCCCTGAATATCTTCAGCCTCAGCTTCTCCTGGGTTATCCTGGTATGACGAAAGCCTATGGTGGCTTTTGTAGGACAACAAGCAAAGAGGTCCTTTGTGAAGGCAAACCACAATCCCCGCTGAGGGCAGGGGCAGGGCTGGCTGGAAATCACTGGAAAAAGAACATGAAGCCTAAGACTGTGCTGCTCCTGCCCCAGCTTTGGAAATGCCGGGTGGGTTTTGAGGCAGTTGAGCTAATTTAACCTGGTCATCCCGCTCCCGCGTGGCCCTCCCTTCTGAACTGGGGACCAGAGGAGGAGTTTTCCTCCGCAGTTTTCCATACAAATGTCCCTGCTTGGAAAGACGTCTTTTAATTGCGCTCTGAATAATTCCTCGACCTGCTCGCTCTGCCTGGCTCCCTGCCAAGCTCGTGCATAAACAGCCTTCCCGGCGCTGGGGAGCGTCCCTCCCTGGGCATCGCTGCCGGCTCTCCCAAAGCCAGACCTGAGGAGGTGGTGACAGGGGTCCAGCCTGGGGTGCTGGTTTCAACCGGGAGCCTGGAGGGGTGCTGGAGCCCAGCACGGTGCTGGTTGGACACCCGAAATCGTGCATGGGTGGGGAGGCTCCAGCCCAGGCGCTGAAAGGAAAGGTTTCAGCTCAGCGCTGGCTCGTGCCCTCGCAAATCACAAATCTTGCTCTCTGCCGGGATGCTCCACGTGGGCTGGGAAAATGTGGGTTTAAAATGCTCTCAGGCGCTGGAAGCATCGCTCCTGGAAGCAATTGCAAGTGTCCTAACCTCGCGTGCATGGATGTCCTAAAGCTAAGCGTATGCGTGTCTGCCTGCAGGATCAGGACCTCAGTTATTAATAACAATTAACAATTAATTAATTATTCCCACCAGGCAGAGATGCAAACCTCTGGTTTATCGCTGGACATACAGGACGGCAAATTAAAGAGCGCAGCATGAGCTTTTAAAGCGAATATCCTTCGCTTTTCTTGGCCGACGTCTTATGCATCAAAGTTTAGGTTTTAAATTTTGTGGCAAGCTCCCACTTTTTCGCTCGTCTTTCCTTTATCCAAATTTTCGTTTGGTAAATTGTAAGGGGTTTTGGTGCTTGTTGGAGTGAATGATTAACGGCGCGGGTGCGAGAAGGAAAAGGCAAGTAAGCACCGGGAGGAAAAGCTGGTTTGGGAGCGGGCAGGCTGGTGCTGGTGGTGGGGGAGAGACCCCAGCCTGGCCGCGGGCAGGGGACGCCGGGTCGGGGGGATGACTCCACTGCAGTCTCCGAAACCAGTGCCCAGGGGACACCACGCGCAAATCCCAGCGCGCGAGGGGGGAAAAGGACGCCCAGCACAGGCAGGAATTCAAGCAATTAATCCTTTACTTAAAGAATAATAAGCAGCCAGATTTTTTACATACCGAAAGTGGGAACAAGGTAAAAGGGGTTAAAAACTAAAAAGCAAGGACAGCAGACACCAATTAACACAATGCTAATTGACAATTTCCCCAAGCCTCCATGAAACATGCCAGACCTATTTCCCCAATTACTAATTAAATCAAACTGCACGCACAATACTAATTTCCCTAACTTAGGGAGCTCAGTAGACAAATAAAACGTGAAACTAACTTAAACACGTTGTCGAAGCGCAGGGAGAATAAGGAACTGAAAAGCAAAGTGGATAAACTTTTGCTCTGGGTATGTTCTTTAAAGTTCTGGCCTGTTTGGGGAGTTGATGCTAATCAAGGCAGGTACGTGGTGGGGTCCGGCTTGCTGGTTGTGATTAACACCCTGAGAGGAGGGGATTACGCGAGGCTGGTCTGGCTTGCTGCTTCAGGAGAGCCTTCCTGAACAACAGCCTAGGAAGGGGTGCTTGTGCATCTTGGGATGACGCGTGGGTGTGAAAAGAGCACGCGTTGTTTGGAGAAACTCTTTATCTAAAGCTGGGGGAGACGTGGAGGCACCGGCTCCTGCCGAGCTGCGCTGTGCTGGGGTCGGGGACAGGGATGCTGCTCCCCGTGAAAAGGTTTTGAGTGATGCTGGAGATGCGCTTGGGGCCGGGGTGTCCTTGCTCTCGCCCGGGGCCGAGGCAGCCCCGTGAAGCTGGGCAGGAGGAGCAGAAGGACAGCTCAAAGTCTTCCAGTTCGTTGTGCTTTATCAAACCGCTGACCCCTCCCCTCGCATGAAATAAGGATGAAATAGTAATGCGATAGGTTAATGCCGATAATTAAAGCGAGTTTAAAACTAAGCAGGAGACTGAACTGCGTGTGTGGGTGGCTGGAATGGTTGTTTGATGTGAAAGTCAATGACTGAATTATTCAGAGAGAGTGATTTCCAAATGATAATTTTACATTTCCCATAACTGATTTTGATTTATTACAGCAGCACCCGGTAGCCCGGCAGGAGCCGGGAGAGGCGCTCGGCTCTGCCGCTGCTTCCCCTCTCCTTGGGCACGAAAGGGCGCTCGGGGCTGAAGCCCACCCCTGCCTGGGGACCGACCTTCGTGCGCCCGTCGCTGGTGGGGCTTGGAATTTTTCAGAGGAAAAAGGCGGGGGAAATAAATGTTTGTTTTAAACAAAACGGGCTGTTTCTGTATCGATACAGCGGCTCGCCGCCTGGCTGTATTTCTGGACGTGGGCAAGCGCTCGGAAACCGTCCGGGTGCTGACTTGGGTGTTGTGGTGTTGGCTTTGCATCACCTGGAAACGCACTTGGCTTCGTACAAAAGTATCTGGAGAAGCTTGTTGCTTGCTCTCCTCCTCCGCGTGTTCTCCCGGCCCTTCAAGCAGCTTTGCAGAATTCATCTGATCGCTTTTACCACCACCAAACCTGTTTTTTCCAGCACCCGCTCAGGATGCTGGAGTGCAAATCAGGCTGTAAATCTCCTGCGAGGAGGCAGCTTCCCAGGGTGTGCGGTACTTTCTGTGCCTGAGCCTGCCAGAAGGGCTGCAGGGACATCCTGGGGCATTCGGGGGTTTCTGCTTTTTAACCACAAACAAGAAGTAAGGACAGCCTATGGAGGGAAAGCGGGGCCTGTAGCCCCGGTCCGGGCACCGTGCATGGGGGACGTGTCCATCGGGACACGTGTGAGCAGGTATTTGAGACCAGGTGGTTCAGTTTTGGGAACACTTCTGCTGAGAATTAAAGAGGGAATCTACTGAAAACAGCAGAGGTCCAGATTCCTTCCCCTGAGACGTTAAAAATAAGCATCGCTGTTTCGGGAGGTTGGGCTGTTAACCCCTTCCGCACCCTCCGGGGCATGGCGTGGTGGCACCGCGGCCGAGCCCAGCAGGGTCGCTCCGGGGAATGGGTGCTTGTCTGTGCTGCTGCCTCGCGGGGCTGCTTCGAGGCGCGAGTGTTACTCGTCCCCCATCAAAGGGGCTCGAAGTGAACTTTCCTGAACCTGGAGGGAGTTTTGGTTTGGCTTAAGTCTGAAAGATGAAGGAGGGACATAAATACGTCGGTCCCCATTCTGTCCCCCCGGCTCGTATATCTGACCTGCCAGAGCCCCGCGGTGCTTCCCGCAGCGCGCTGCATCCCCGGGGATCTGGAGCGGAGCAGGATTTATGGTCGTGCCTCCAGCTCGTGTCTTTGGGGTCTCCGGTGTCGTTATTCCTCGTGCCCGGGGGTAGTGGATGGCAGCAGAAGGGCTGGAGAGGGGCAGAGGGATGGGGCTGGCAAAATGAGAGGTGGAGGGGGAAAGTTTTAGGGTTAGGGGTGGGCTTTGTCCCCCCGTTGGGGCAGTTCCCCTCGGCATCGGCAATGAAATACCTTGTGGGGACAAGCACTGCCACCGGAGGGAAGGCTCTGTGCTCCCACCCTCCTGCATCCTCACGGAGACCTCTGGTACGGAGCACCGCTCTCCCGGGATGAATGGGTATTTAATTTCTTACGGGAGGCACAGGGACCTTATCACGGCGTGCGTGGGCCGATGGGATGCGCAGGATGGTGCTGACGCGGGTCCCTTGTGGTCCAGGTGAAAGCTGCGGGTCGTTTCAGAGGAGGCTTCTGCCTCTCTTCTTGCGGTCATTAATTCTGTCCGGGGCCAGGGAGATCTTCCCTAATGAAAGCTTCAGCGAGATTGGTTTGTTGTATGGAAAAGCTTCATTTTCAGTGAATCAGCAATTTCTGATGAAAAATCTTTTGTCTGAAAATTCCCAAGAAGCTCCGACTCTGACCTCGGAGCGGCTGCCTTCCTCCGAGCACATTACCGGGATTTATGGTGCACTCCCATGGTTTATTGTTCTCCAGTAACTGGAGCTGCTGGATGAGTTTTGACTATCCTTCTGGGCAGGGAAGCGAATCAGTGTCGCGGGACCGTCCAAACTTGCATGATTTGACAGAAGTCCTTGCTGGGGAGTGGGTGGGTTGCCAGATCAAGTAGCTCCTCGCCAGTTTGAGGTTGCACGCCCATCCTGGGACCACGGTGCATCTCCTCCCTTACCGACTCTGGTGAGCGGTCCTGCAGAAATATTTCCAGTGCTGTCAGCTCTTTAATTAGGAGAAGAAGCGGTGGCTGCATCATGAGTTTTTAGTGTATTTTCTGAAGGCTGCTGGTACGGAGAAGGATGCTGGCTTGCTTGTTTATGCTGTGGACCTGTCAAGATGGCCTTAGTGAATAGCCATGATAAGACCGTCTCCGCTATAAAAAATTGCGAAGCATGAAAAGAGGAAAAAAAAAAATTATTATTCCCATTTTACAGCTGTAGCCCTGGCACTATAGTTGGTACTGTAGTGTTTGCTCAAGGCTGCAAGAAAAGAAACCCTGAGCTTTGGGTTGAAGTGAAACCTGCAGAATAACATCCCCATCCTCAAAGCCTGTAATTACGCGAGCCACTTCTGAGTTTTATAAGCGTCTGTATTTGCCTCTTTAAAGACCACAGCAGAAGGAATGGGGTAGCAGAAGGGCTCTAAAAGGCTCGCCCACAAAAGAGGACAGAAGTATTATAAAAGGCATAACGTGTAAGCGGGGAGAGCATCGCTGATGTACGTTGTCAGGGCTGAGGTACCTGCCACAGACGAGACCTTCGCTATACGAAAGCTTCCATTGATTTTAACGGAGATGGTAGTTAGGAGTTTTGGAAAATATGAAAATACAGGAAAACACCAGGCTGGATGGAGACCATTGCAGCCCATCCTTCCCACGTCTAATACCTGCTTTCACCTGAGATCCCCCAAAACTTTACAAACTGTGTATTTAAAAGCTGTGGCACCGAGATACCCAAAGGTGAGGTGACCTCCTCGAGGCGAAGCAGCGTGCTGGGGACGGAGGCAGGACCGGGCTCCATGCTCCGGCTGCCCGGACTATGGCCCATCCAGAAGGCCAAGCTCCCTCCCCGTAATCATAGGGAAAAGTAATCAAATTACTGCCTTTCATGTCACATTAGTGAAAATGGATACTAGTATGATGCATATTAATATAATATGATGGGAAATTGCTAATACAATTAGACCATCACATTTTATTAGTACCGGAGTGACAACTCACACTGAAGAACAGCTCGCTCGGGCGATGGCTGGGAGCGAGCGCGAGCCTGGTGCACAGGCATAGGGACAGTTTTTTAACTTTCTAAAGTCTCCCCCCCCTTTTTTTTTTTTCCTGCTGTAAGTGCTTGGTCACCCAGGTAAGCATTACGCTGACCTGTTGTAAATATTGCCCGGATTTACTGCAAAATGAGTCCTCATCCCAAACGTTAGGTGCCTCATGGATATATATTTTTCCTCCCATATGTACGCACGCATAAATAATGAGAGAATCAAAATATACATCTACGTAGAGGAGGATGGTATAAATTTTCCTTAATACCTCCTACCTTTTAATATGGGTTTGTATCTTCGCTCTTTACCTAGTTATAAAATGATCCCGTACAAGTTTTGCGGATTACGTATCTCAAGAGCTATGCCAGCTCAACCTACCGTAACAAACAGCAGTGACTATATAGCAGGGATGTGTTTTGTAATTATAACGTGCTTCCGACTTCCTCGATGGGCATGCAGCATATTTAAACGGGGATGATCAAAAATCACCTCCGCAGCGTTGCCCTTGTCTTCCTTTCTGCAGCCCAAAGACCTGCCCCGGTGGGCAGCAGGGACCCGCCAGCTGTGCAGGGGTGGGCTTCGGTTTCATACTGGTGATGCTCATCCCCAATCCAAGTGGAGAAGACTTCTGGTTTAGCAGGCAGCTTTTTAGGAGGATGAGTGGTCTTGCGATGTGGCAGCAAATGTGAGGTCCCACCAGGATGAGATGCTTTTCCGGTTTGATGATGCTTTTACGGTTGGACTGGATGATCTTAGAGGTCTTTTCCAACCTTGATGATTCTATGATTCCCATTCACATGCAACCTGTAATCCCAAATGGCCGATCTCCTGAACAGGAATGGCTTTTCTAGACAGCTTTTTCCTGTTCTGGCTGGGGGCTCTGCCTTGGAAATATTATCTATTGTAATAATAGTATTATCTATAATAATAATATTATCTATCGTATCAAAGGCATGCCATGGATTTACGACAGCAGGCAGGTGCAATTTTTAAATACAGTGCCCAGGTTGACGATTGTGTCTTCGTCAACTTGGAGAACCAAGGAAGGACTTGGCGCTCTGAAAGATAGTCATTTCATCGGTACGGCATGAAGAGGACGGCACCAAACACTTGGGCAAAACTGAGCGGAGGAGGAGATCCGTTTCTGGAGGCTTAAGGCACCGGGAAATATTTAAAGGAAAGATGTTTGCAATTTGTTAGAGCCCAGAAATATGTGGTGCGTTGCGTTTGTCTCGTGTTAATGGTTTCTGTGATAAGAAGAGTTGTGGTTTGGGTTTACAGCTGGTTGTCACCCTGTGAAAGAAAGTGTGTTTCTGTGCGCTCGCACGAAGATGTTCTCCCGCGCGTGTTTTTAATAACACTTTTAGCTGAGGGACTTCATAAACGCGAGCTCTAACGTGGTGAAATGGGTAAGGACACCTATTTAGTAGGATACCTATTAGGATACCTATTTAGGATACCTATTTAGTATTTGATGAGTAAAAAACTGAAGCCGAAGGGAAACCTGGGCAGCGAAGGAGGGCAAGGACTTCACCTCAGGCTGGGGAAGAGGTGGGGAAAGTCGTGGTGTGGGCTGGCAGCAGTGGTGGGAGCCTCAAGCCTAATTAAAAATGTTTGGTTTTTTTTTTTTTGGGGGGTGTAATACTTCGCCAAGTATTCCAGAAGAACCATGCTTGTGGTTCTGCCCATTTAAAATTTTATTAAAATATTTTATGTTTACTTCAAAGACTGACAGAGGAAAGAAAATGCTTTCGAAGTAGTTTAACGTGGGCACAGGTTGCAGGCCAAACTGGGAAATAAGTCTCCTGACATTGAAAGACGAAGATCTGTAAATATTCACATATTTACAGATGTAATTTGTAATTTCCGACCTGTAGGATGGGCTTCCCTGACTCTTTGGCGTGGGCGGCTGATGCGGAGGGTGCAGGTGAGGAGGAGGAAGGTGCGCGGCGAGGAGCGCACGAAGGAGCGCTCCTTATTTTCTTGCTTTTCTGTTGGGTACCAGCTTTTGTGCAGCGAACCTCCCCACCCCGCTGGATGCTTTTGGTTGCTTTAGATGCCATGGGCTGCTTTGGATGTCACCGCTCGCTGAGCTCCAGCAAAGTCCTCCTGCTGCTTCCCGAGAGAAAGACAGGGATGGACCTCAAACACCATCAGATACCTTTGGTTATTCCCGTTATTTTGGAGATATTGGTGTAACTGAGTGCCGAAGGGCCCATCCTGCCTGGGTTTGAATGTGTTGGGCTGGAAAGTGAGTCAAGCACCTTTCCCACCTCTTGGGTTCAGAGGCGGTTTTCGTTGCATTCCCTGGTTGTTCCCTGGGAAGTTGATAAAGACGAGATAAAGCCCTCGTCATCCTACTGATGTGGGTGCAGTAATGCTTAGCGCTTCTCACCTTTGGAGTGCTTTACAAATATTAAGTAATTAATCCGCCCAAGAACGGACGGAAGAGTATCAGCCTTTGGCTTATATACTGGGGAGCGGAGGCAGAGAAATCATATGGCTTCTCCAGGCCAGGGAGAGAGGTGCTACCAGAAAGTGGTGGGGACATGGGTCCATTACACATGGTCACCGTCCATTACACATGGTCACCGTCTGGGGCCACTTGACCACTGGCCGGCATGCTTGGATGGTGGGATCGTAGCACTTGCACCAGGGGATGATATGCTCTCACCGTGCTTGCGACCCCTCTGAGCAGGACAGCAGGTACATGGCATTTCCTCCAGCATCTCCTGGAAAGCCCGGGTGGTCCCTCCAAGGAGAGAGAGAGACTTCATAGGACTTTTTTTTTTTTTTTTTCCTTTTTTAGTAAGGAGGACGCTGGGAGTAACGTAGCCTGTGATACGCGTGAGGGCTGGTCATGTCTTGACTTTGCTGAGGGAGGTTTGAACGGGGTTGGATCCCCTGTGGGGTATCTACACGGGGAGCGAGGGGAGCAGGAGCTGGACCTGGGATGGCAGCCTGTGAGTAAGAGGGGTGAGAGCAAGGATGATATGGCTTTGGTTTCTGGAGCGATAGAGAAAAATCGTATACAAACACTGTTTATAGCAGCTTTCCAGAGGTCAGAGACTTTCCACAAGCACCGAGCGAAGACCTTTAGCGTAGATAAGTGTTGTTCGTTTCACTGACATGGGTTAGCAAATCCCAAGCCCAAGTGACTTTCCTTAAGCTCATGATTTACGGTGTGATGGGTGATGGAACCGGGAGGGTTTTCCATGGAAGTGCCATAAATACGAGATGTGTTTTGCACCGGGGAGGGGAGGGGCAGGGCAGGACATCCCGGCTCCCAGCCGGTCACAGCAGGGCTGGCAGCTGCCTGCCCTTGGCCGTGATGGGCAGGCAGAAGCAAGGGCTGGAAACTGTGTTTCTCATAACCCATGGGAATGTCCTCAATGACTCGCTTTTGGCTATTCTGGGATGACTTTTTGTCCCGTTTCTTTGGGCCAGAAACTTCATCCTGGAGCTGAGAAACTTTTCTCAGTGAAAGTCACGCTGAAATGGGTGTATTTAGCAAAGTGTTGGGTTTTTTAATCAAAAAAAAAAAAATCATGACCAGCTTTACCCAAGATATTCTGATTTTTGCCCTTCACCTTAGCCAGAACGTGCTCTCGCGCACAGCAAGCGCTGCAGCACACCCGATCTGGCAACCAAGCCCCCATCTTGTTACTTCATTTGGCTTTTCCGTTTCTTCCCCTGCGGGTCCGGTGCCAGGCAACTAAAAATCATTTTGGCTTTCCCCGTCTTTATCTAACCTCCAGAAAGTGGGCCAGGCAACCCCGTTATTTCCACACAATTCAAGCAGTGTTGTGTGGTTTTTGTTTTTTTTTTTTTTATCGCAGAGGGTAAATCCCAGAATAGAGCATAAATAAATAGATGATTTTAGAGGACTGTAGGTCATTGAGCAAGATGCAGAAAAGGCCCCTTGTTTTGAAGGAGCAGCGTGAGGCTCGGCAACAATGAGTCTTGAAGCCCGATAAAAATCTCGGATGCTTTGAGGCCGTGTGCGTTGGGTGAACTTTCTTTACATTTGGCACAAGCGCGCTCACGTGTGATGTCAGCAACTGCCAGGGTACGTGGATGGAGCTGAATAGAGCTTACCCTGGGCTGATATAAGGAAATATTGAATCGGGCTGAAGACCGTGATTTCCAAGCCTTGGTTGGGTTGCAAAGTCAGCCTGGTTTCCACAAGGAAAATCCTTTTTTCTTTACTTTTTTTTTTTTCTCTTTAAGAAGCAGACCCCGCCACCACAATAAACGCAGACAGCACCTATGTTGCTATTTCCATAACGAGGGAAAACTGCAATAACGATTCCCGTATATTCTAATCTCCGCAGACTCACTCCGGCGTGCCTCTGCTTTAAGACGTTTGCTACCACCAGCAGTCCCCCCCTTCTCAAATTAACTCCTGCAAAACACATCTCCTTTGCTGGAAAGAGGGAAATTTGTCAGCCCTGGGAAAGAAGAGCAACGAAAAACCACCTTAAAACTCCGCATCAAAACTCTTGACAGCTGAGCATGCAGATATAGATATATATATGTGTGTGTATATATATATATTTAATTTTAGGTCAGTAAATATATCCTATTGGGGTTAACCTTTCAGTGCTGCCGAAGGGGTGTGCGAAGGGGGAGGCAGCTCTCGTTTGCTGTGTAATTTGGGAAACATCAGCGTTCCAAAGCTCCGTCTTGGAAAAGACTTGGCTGGCTGCGTATGACGGAGCTCTGCCTTCCCCCCCCCGCCTCGAGTCACTACTTTGAATACAATAAAGTTGCTTTGAACTTTTTCAATTATTTAACAACTTTCAAGTGGAGAAATATTTGGGTCTTTTAATTTCATTTTTGGCTCCTCTTTTTTTTTTTTTTTTTCCCCCTCCTTTGCCTCCATTCTGTTTGCTAAACAGTAATTGCAGATCTTTCCTGCCACCTTTAATACTCCCAGCTAATTATCCTGAAATAAATCTCTTTCAAGTCTGCATGCCAGCAGTTGTGGGATATGAGCGGCTCTTTCAGCTCCCGGCTGCCTGTCACTCAAATGGGCCTCAGCTGCAGCTCCAAATGATGAGTATTAGTCTCCCGCTGGGATGATTCTCCCAATCTCCCCACTTCCAACAGCATCTCCCAGGGCTGCACCACGCTCCTACCTGTTAGCCTAATCTGGGATTTTCTTTTGCTAACGCTGTTATTTTGAAAGGAGGAAGAGGATTCCTGGGAGAAAGGCACTCGGTTAACCTTTTCCTAATTGCCATTCAAAGCTGAAAGGAAGGGGGGAGGAAAAATAAAAATAAAATAAGCTGATGGGTGTCACTGCACGGGAGGATGGCTTTGGGAAGGGCGGACGTATAGGTGGGGTCCCTCGCTGACCTCCCGGGGTCATTTATTCGGCCAAGGTAGGGGTTTTGGGGGCAGGCTCCCAATTTAGGCAGCCGGGGCTCTCGCCTGCAGTATTTCCAGCTTGCGTCCCGCTCGCTCAGAAACAAGGTTGTCGGGTGGTAGGCAGAGCTAAATGCTCTGTCATTAATTTATTATGCGCTAGCAGTAATAGCGAGGGCTATTTTTAAATGCCACTTAAGCTTGTGCTCACACACGGGTTTGTAATTTGACTATAGGACATACGTAAAATGGCATATTGTTCCGCACTTAAAGGTACGGTTTTAAATGAAAGAACTATTAAACTATTAGTGTTTAAAGTGCTTACTATTTTTTTCTGCTTGTACGTGCACCTTTGAACGACTTGACACTTGGATTGCCTCTAGAAACAGCCTTGCCGGGGGATGCCGTGCGGATGCGTCCTGGCTGGGCGCCGTGATGGGTTTCGTGGTACCCGTTGCCTTTTGGGCGCTGCTGATGGGGGGGCTCAGGAGGCGGCGCGGGCATCCCCTGGCTCTGGGCTCGCATCTCCACCTCGTTTCTGAAGCCAAAGGGTTTGGTTAGCCATGAAATGCACACTCAAGTTGCTTGGCTGGCCTTGAATCCCTCTTCCTAAAGAGTTGTTTTTCACTCAGGGCTCCCTCTCTAAACCCGCGATGAGCTGCGTTGAATTAATTCTATTAACTGCCAAAGGAATTCCTCGCTGCCGAATTATATTTCCTCTGTCTGTAAATCATTTCACCGCTGCTTTCCCTGACAGTTATGCAAGTGACCTTTTGATTTCGCTGTTTTTTGTTTTTTTTTTTTTTTATTTATGACATCGCTAACCACTCTATGGCTGCGCATCGCAGTAAGATTGGGCAGTCACGTGGGATGCTCGAGAATGTAGAATATTTTATAAATATGCACACATATATATTAAAAAAAATGAAAACGGCGTAAAGTTGAATGTTTCAGGCGTGGACCTTGGAAATGATATTTACACTGAGTAAGTCGTGTTAGTTTTAAGAGTCTATTTCTGGGTATTTTCACTTCCAGAGGAAGAATTGCTTGAAACCCTCCCCTTCAAACTGAGCATCCTTTTTTTTTGCTTGTCACCAGGTCCGGTTCTGCAGAGGCCAAGCAGTCACTGGGTTAAGGGGGAGCTGTGGATGCTCAGAGCTTCGGTAATGTCAGAGCCAGGGACGGTATCATCTGCCTCGGGTTGTACCAGGGCTGTGAATTCCCCTAAGGAAAGGGGAATCGGACACCCCAGCTTCTGCCTTGGGCTTGGCGGGTGGTGTATTGCCATAGGCACGTCTCTTCTGCAGCAGCAAAAGCAATTCCTGGGTGGGGATGGGACCCTCTAGAAGCTCCTGGCTCGTGCGGGCAGCCCTCCTGGCTCGTGCGGGGAGCCCTGCCCAGACCTCTTGCCTTTTTGCCATGGTCCCGTCCCAATGGGTCTGAGCATAAAATGCTGCGAGTGCGACTGCTGTTCTAGGCTGGGAAACCATGTTGGCATCTCAGTGCTTGATTTGTAAGTCTAATTAGAAGTTAGAAGTGTCGATGGCAGCACTCGCAGGCACAATTATAGCACCTGCAAAAAAAGGGAGCCTGCTTTTCCCATTTGGCTCATCCTCTGGGTGCAAGTCTTCTATAAATATAGCAGTCTGGCGAGGAGAGCTGGGATGATGTCTGCCTTGCCATGGGTGAAGTCCCCTCTCGGGTAGGAAGCAGCTAAGAAATGAGCTGCACCGCCGTCAGTACAAACCTGCGCACCAGAAGAGATCCCCACGCCGGCCCTTTTAACAAATCCAAGGCATCGTGGTTGGCTTGTGCAAGGTTTTGCGTAAGTAATAAATTGAGGTTTCCTGCAAAACGTCTGGTTGGTTCGGCTCTTATCTTGCTCCGCAAGGGGTGAAAAAACCCTCTGCGGTTCTCCTTTGCCGTCTTACAAATATAGACGCCTATTTGTAAGGAAATATCAAAATAGAAGTTTGAAAGTATTCTCACGTTTGTTCCCCAGTGCTGAATTAAATAAGTTTTGGGGCTGTTTGTAACGCCCTTCGCAGTCCTGGTTCGATAGCGGTGCAGAACAAGCATCTCGTTCTTAAACCGGGTTTGTAGCACTCCTGCCGGGGACGAGGTTCACCATCTTGGAAAGCAAAGCCCGTGGCAAGGGGTGCATAAACAGTGTGCCTTTACGTTGTGCCTCTTACACCTTCTGTGGTTTCATCCCAAAACCAGACTTAATTTTTGGACCTGCTGAGCCCTTGTAACCCATGCCTGGGGTCATATAGTTTGGCCCAAGCCATCCAGTCCCTGGCAGAGGGGAATATACGGCACACGTGCAACACGTACGCTAATGTATTCCCTAACGTCTCAGGACGTGGACGAATCTGGTTCAACGTCTTTGCCTATCATGGATGATGTAGCTCAGCTAATATCTAATTGTTGGCATCACTTGCATCCTTCAAAGTCTGCTCCTTCTGCTTTTTTTTTTTTTTGTCTCTGGGTCTTTGCATTTGGTCTGTATCCCCCACCTTTGTTTTTAAATTATGTCCTATCCATTATCCCAGTTTCTGCCCTTCCACCTCCAAAACCAACATGAGGAAAAAAAATAAAATAAAATTTCTGACTCCTTTCACTGCTCCTGATGTGCTTGCCCACAGCCTTCCTGAAAAAAACCCAATAAATAATGCTCCTCATCCCCCTAAAATTAAATTAAACCCAAATTTCTCTGGGGAGGAGGCTAGGTTAATTACAAAGAGCTACCAATGCCATATCTAAAAAGGCTTCCTTCATTTTCTTTTTTAATATTTAGGATGAAACTTAATATCCGATCTTTTTTTTTTTTTTTTTGGCCAAACTAGTCAATTTAGAAGTGGAGAGGCTGCCCAAAAGCTTCTGTCGGTTAACTCCTTGCAGCGTTTGCCGGGGAGACTGCAGAGGGGAAGACGGTGCTGCTCCAGCCTGCAGCCAGCCGAAACCTTGGATGTTCGGCGTTGTTAAGGTTTGGTGGGAATCGCTTTCTGCTTGAACGTTAGGGGCTTCGCTCTGCAGCTTCAGCCATGTGCAAAATACGTTCGTGTCTGGGTATTGACGTTAGTAGAAAACTTGGTGAAGCCCTAGAGATTGATGTGGGAGTATATATTGGGTTGCCGAAGAAGAAGAAGGCGTTACGTTTATATTTGAAAGCAGGATGGGAACCAAGTGGTACCTCCTGATGTCCATGAGTTGTGTGTTGGCTGTTTGGGAGTAAAACCGCCCCGAATAGGGATTAAACCGTGAATCTGAATGCGAAGTGGGAATTTAAAGATGATGGCTTGCAAAATCCAGTCTGCAAAGGAAAACGCACCGTTGTTATACCCGGGTGGTGAAACATTTTCAGTTAGTTGCAAGGAACAGAAAAATGATGAAGTTAAGAGTTTTATGCGTGTTTAATAGAAAGTGTGGGAATGGCAAGGGAGGCACACTGCGTGTCAGGGTCGTGCTGGACAGTTCGTATAAATATTCCTGTTATTCAGTAGGAAAGACAGGCTGTTACCAAACCAGACAAATGCGCTCTTGCTGTTGTACCTCTGATGGGCGCCGTCAGTTCTGCAGACCGACTTACTGAACGCGATGTTCCCTTCAGCATCTATCGATCCGTTCAGTATCTATTGATCTCTATATCTACACCCAAATTCATCACATGCATACAAGTGTTTGAGTGGGCGCCCAGGTCTTCTGGGTTGTTGCTGGTCGCCTCTTTTCGGAGTGGAATAGGGGGAAATGGTTAAATCTCCACGGTGAGCTTGGCTGCCTGGTGTAAGCGGGACACTTTGACTCTACGTGACATCCTGCTCGTTTTGGAGAAGAATTAATATTGAGAATTGCAATGTTAAATCATTGACTTCTAAGGAGCTGAAGGGAAAAAGAGAGATCGCTTAAAGGATCCCGGTGTGTTGCCCCTGGGTTGGTCTGTGCTGTTCTGCGCACAGCATAAACCGCACTTAAAATACTTCTTGCCGTATTATATGGCGCAAGGTCCAGGCCATTTACAAACCTGCCCTCCTCCGAGCAGCGATGTCGTCTTTATACTGGCAACGTAACTCTAATGAAGCAGTGAAAGGAAGAAATGCAGGGCCAGATTTCAAAAGTGGGGAAAAAAGAAAAAAAAAAAAAAACCCAACCAAAACCCCCAAACCCCCCAACTGCCTGAAATTAAGCTTCTAAATAGGTGGAGAGGAGATGTGTTCATCATCTGCCTTCTCCAGCTTAGGGAGCTGGGTGGGCGCCCATCATGGGGATGTCCCTGGTCTAGTGGCATGGGGAGCGTTTGCTGGGGAGCCAGGAGCAGTTGAGTGTCTGCTTTCTTGTGAACTGGCTTATTTCAGCTCCTGGATTTGGGGGAGAAGCTGTGGAGACGGCAGAGCTCTGGCCAAGTGGTCACGGCAGAGGTGGTGGGTCTGTACGAGGGATGGGTAACACGAGGTAGGTCGGTATCATGGTGGCCCCCCATCGGTTGCTGTTGGGATGATAAATCAAAAATGGCAAGATGGGCTGGAGTCTCTGAAATGTGGTGTCTGTATGGTGCAATGATAAAGCTTTATCACTGCGACTTTAGAAGGACTTCTTGTCTCCAAATGTCTAACCGCCAGGACTTTTTTGGTTTTGATAGGCTCCTTGTGTAATGAAAACTCAGCTTTTGGGCTTGGGTTGAATAGTCAGGGACTCAAGAAACATCCCTCGGTCTGTCTCAGCCCTTTTGTTTCATTCCCGGCGTTGTCCTCAGATGTGCGCTGGCTTTGGTGGAACTGGTGTGTGAATGCCTGATGCCAGGCTTATGGGGAGATTTGAAAAAACATTGAGGTACAGGAGATGCAGAAATGGTCTTTGTAGGATTTAACTGGACCTGGTCCACTTTGTTGTGTGTAAAAAGAGAAAGGAAAAAAATAAAATCAACCAAAACAAGCAAAAAAAACCCCACCCCAACACACTGTATGCCACCTGCCTACTTCCAAAATCTGAAACGCCTTTGAAATCCTGGTCCTTTGCCTCATATTGGAAGGTAAAGGTAAATTAAAGGGGTTATGTACCACGTTGGTGGGAATGGAGACTTATTTTCTTGCTGGCTTACAAATATATAACAAAGTATAATTATTTTTAGTATTATTATTTTTGGTTGTAATATAATGGAGGATATTCAAACCAGAAAACTCTATAGCAAGGGCCAATCTGTCTGTTGAAATCAACAATCTGTCGAGCGCTCCTGCTCCCCCTGCCCCGCGCTCCCTTAACTCTTTCGGGAGCGCTTCACCTGCGGCGCTGGCTGCGGAGATGGAGCTCGTCTGGCTTCGCGTGGTCCTCTCCTGCTGCACCAGGGAGGTGGGGCTGCAGAGGATGGCTGTATGGATGCGTATGTAGGGGTGGTGGGGGAACAGGAGGGAGAATGAAGACAGAAATTGATGGTTTTTTCTCCTGTAAATACAGCAAATGGCGCTCTTTGCACTCTCGTCCTGGTACCGTCTTCTCTTTTCCACCCTTGTTTTGTGGACCTTGGAAACAGCGAACTGAGGTCTTCTGGACCATTCCCAGCTTTTTGGGACAGCAAGCAGCAGTGCTAGGGAGGGGGTAGCAATGCTACCTGCCAGCGGGATGCTCTAGGAGGCCTGGGGATGTTAAGGTCCTGGTCATTTCACGCTCCTGTTTGTGAAACAGTGGTGGTGAGAGGTCCTGTCATGTGGGTGTTGGTGGCTGGTCCCCAGCTCATGGCACCAGAGCATCCCCACGCCCTCCAGATGGCTTTGCG
>VYZW01019840.1:40000-77500 GCA_013401315.1 Balaeniceps rex
TTGTTATAGTGATGGAAGGAGCATGGATACACATTCCTCCGCTCTGCGCGCGAGACATATGGGAGCCAGATTGTACCTGTCACAAGTTGCCAACCTGAATTTGTGGGGTATAAGGGGACACGTTCCCAAGGGAATTTCCACTTGACGTTCTTGATTGCTTTGGCTAATATTTGCTTTGTGACCTTTCCATTAGCAGATATGGCGTACGGCGTTCGGTGCCGCTCTGGGAACGGGGATGTCCGGCTCGCACCGACGCTGTTGTAGGTTCATCGATGGAAGTGCATAGACAGCCCGACGCTCTGGACCCTTGCAGGAGAAAATTTAACCCTCCAACTCGGTGATAGATATTTAGTGTCATCTCAGGAGGTGTTTTGCACCTCAAGAGGCTGTCGGGACTGCCCAGACATGGAGCATCCGCAGCCGGAGTGCGGCGCAGAGATAGCTCAGATTTCCTCCGTTATGCCACCTCGGTCGCAGGACCGTGCTGCTTTGCTGGGGGACGTATATGTGTTGGGACATATATCTGCTAGGACATATATCTGCCAGGATGTGCCCTTCCAGCCTGGCTTCCCTGGGGGAACGGGGCAAACCCTTCCTACTGACCCCGTTTTAAAGGGCTCCTGTTGTACGGGTGTGTGCCTGTTGGGTAGACCGTTAAGTCTGTCTGCTCCTGAGAAGGCTTTCATTTGAAAATTGATTTTGATTTTATTGGAATAATCGGTATTATTTTAGAAAATCAATATATCATCAACCTGAAGCAATTTGCAGGGTTTTTCAATTTACTGATTTTTTTTTTTTTTTTTTTTTTTTTAAAAAAAAANTTTTTTTTTTTTTTTTGTAAAAAACAAACCCAAAACTTTGGGTTTTGTTCCCGATTGATAGAAGCGTTTTTAACTGTCAAAATTGTCAAATCTAAACCCAAAAGCAGTAGCTCTGGCCACGGAAAGGGAAAGGCAGATGCCGGGCTGAAGGATGGGCATTTCACCCCCTGCACAGGCGCCATCTCCCATCGCCCCATGGCGAGCGAGAGGGGAGCCCCGGCCCCATGCCCACCCCTTGCAGATGTTCTCCTGGCCGTGAGTTAACAACCCTGCGTAGCTGATGTTTATGGTGGGGTCGTTTCTGCATGTGGGCTGAGAGAGAGACCTCAACTCATCTCGCCTCCACCCCTGCCCAGCAGTGCGCTGCTGGGAGCCGTTCTCGAAATGCTGCCCCGGTCGAGGATTGAACCTCTGGCTTTAGCTTGTGGGTGATGAGCTACAGAAAGAGTTCCTGTGAATCCAGACTTTTTAGTCTGGATTTTACTTTTTCTAGATGATAGAGGGGGGGAAAACTTATGTTGCTGTGTGAACTTAGCTGCTCCTGCAACTGTAAAGCCAGGATGGTCTTTCTGAGCTAACGGCGAGTGCGCTGATTGGAAAGACCGCTGTTGATTTCTTGGGCCAAGTTTTGGGGGAAAGCCTTGGCCTGGCAGAAAGGCCGCTAAAAGCAGGGGAGCTGCTGGGATCTGAACCCCCCCAGGCTGGCGTTACAGATCACTTCCAGTGCCGGCCGGCACGGAGGAGTGCGATGCCGGCGGTGGCAGAGAACCCTGTACCACTCCAGGCTGGACCTCGTGTCCTCCACCGTGCTGCTGGGCTTGCGGCGCTGCCAAGTCAGGGTAAAAAATTAAAGCTTTCCAAATTGCACATCATTCATCTGGTGGCCATGGCATTCTGGGCTGCAGGAGGGACACCCGGGACCTTAATTATCTGTACGTGCAGCAGAAAGGGAGGGGCGAAAGGAGATGTTGTAGTCTGGGAACCGGTAAGCCAAAAAGCTATCCCTAGGAGTGACTTGTTATGGAAAAATTTTCCTCTTGGAGTGATACTGCCAGCTCCACCGCGCCGTCTCGTGCAGGTGCTGTTTGTTGTTCCTCAAGTCTTGACCTGTATCAGTAGAGTGGCCATGAAAAGACGATGGTGCAGGACTTGGAGAGACCAGCTTGGGTCTGAGCTTCTCAAAACGTTTGAAAAAAATAAAAAAAAGGGGTGGGAGGGTGGCAAAAACCCACCCTGGATTGCAAAGCTGCGCTTGGATGTTTTGGTTTGTGAAGAGGCAGCAGAGGAAGGGAGTAGGCGAATGTGAATGAAGCTTTACCAAACCGGCCCCCACATGCATATTTCATACTATCGTTTATCAAAGTTTTATGAGCATCTGGTCTTGGCCCCAAAATCTTTTCAATTGAGGGATTTCTTTTTTTTTTTTTTTTTTTTTAATCTATCTGAGTTTGACTACAAGCAGAATCTGCCGTGATTCATTTCCCATTTCCCACCCCCCTGCCTCTATTTTACCCGGGCTGGCTTTGCACAGGCAGACCCGCGCGGACCAGGGCTCCAGCCCGTCTCCACGTGCGGCACATAAACCACGTGTGACATGGAGTGGCTGTTCACGTATTTTATTTCCCAAGGGAGAATTTATTCAAGAGTGTCTCTGTTACTTAAAAACGCTTTCTCATCCTTTCAAAGCCACAGCAAGTGGCGAGAGGCTCGGCAGCGTCTAACAGACCGAGGAGGGAAAGGGCAGGGGGAGGTGGGAATGGGCAAAAAGAGCCAGTTTTGTGTTATTTCTCCACAAAACAGGGCCCGGGAATGAAAGCGAGCACCTCGGGCAGGTTTAAGTTATGCAGCGCTCTGTTTTGTTGCCATATGTTGCAGGAAGAAATCCTAGGGTTTGGGTTTTTGGTGTTTTTTTTTTTTTTTTTCCCCCTTTCCTACCACACTGAGCGATCCCTCAAGACTTCCCTCGGCTCTCCAACCTCATCTCATCAACATTCATACACATACTGCCACGCTCATTCACGCACATCTAAAGGAAAAACAGATATGTTTCACATTTCACAACAAGGGGTTTTTGTTGTTTTTTAATCACAGACTGGCTTTGCAATAGCAGGTAATTTGGCATCAGTTCCCATCTTCCCATGATTTAATGGTCCCTCCTGAGCAAACACCGGAGAGCCCGCAGCAAACTTTGTATGAATATTTGGATGAACCTCTGGACACAAGCTCCTATCAGTTGTCAAAAAAGGTCTTTTTATTTGTTGACAGCTGATTTTTTTTTTTTTCTTAGACTTGTGAAGAAGTGATAGATTTGTTCAATGACTTCAGCGCGGTGATAATTTTTGTCCTTACTCCTGGGACACAAGCCACTGCGGAATTCTATCTGATTTTCATCGTGAGTGATTTCAAATAGTGTCTGAAGGTTTGGGGTTTTTTTTTGATTTTGTTTTTTGTTTTTGTGTTGGTTTTTTTTTTTTTTTTTTAAATGGAGGGGATAGGTGGGTTAATTTTCCCTTCATTTTTCCTTTCGGTATTTCTTAAATCTCCCTTCAGCTCCCATGTTGTGCTCAACCTGCAACTCCAACAACGTGCCTTTGCAAAATTTCACGGGAACTGCAAAGCCCTGAGGTTTTGCAGCTCTCGGGGAGTACGTAGGAAGGCTTTTTGGCACAAGTCTGAGGAAGCCAGACATCTTGAGATGCTACAGGCAGATAGGGCTCACGAGTGAGCTTATTTGCCAGGTGGGTTTGCTCAATTGAAGGGGACTTTATTCATAAGTCCAGGCAGCTTAACATTGAGTGACCATCTTATTTCACATTAATGCAGCTTCAAAGCCATTTGCATTTTTAGCACTTTACTTAGATTCCTAGGAAGCGATGGGTACGTTATTTGAAAACTATGAAGAGCAGCAACGTTTTACAAGGGTGGGTCAATAGTCAGCCTAATACTGAAGCCCTGATGTTTGAGCCTGGGACTCTGAGCGACTCCTGGCGTACGTCTTGTTTCTCAGCTCTTCGTGGGTTTACAAAATTTCCAGAGAAGCTCAGATTTTGTTTTATCTTTTATTTTTTTTTCTTTTAACGTGTTCAACAACCTGCTACTTTCTGCGTGTATAGGTGGAGGTGACCTGGGTGGAGAGGGTGAAGGTCTCAGACCTGTGCCGTAGCCCCTGCCAGCAGCTCTGGGACCACGGGCAGGTCAAGAGGGAGAATTGCTGGTGTTTTTCCAGAAATATCTCCCTGGGCATCCCGGCCCCATGCTGCTGATGGCTCCCAGCCAAGGGCATTGAGAACCACTGTTAACTCCCACCCGATTTCTAATAGAGCGCTAAATACTTGGCCTTTCTTAAAATCCTGCTATAACACCCGCAACTTCAGGCTATTTCAGAAATCCCAAGCCTATTTAGAAATCCCAAGAGCACAGCTAAGTTTCCCAAGAAAGGGGTCTTTGAGTTGTGGTTACAACGGAGGGAGGAAGCCCACTCGGTTGGCTGTATCTTATATATGTTCTTATTTAACGTATTTAATGTTATTTATGTATTGCCTTGAAACCTGGCTTCTGCTGCCTTCCGACTCGTATGCGTGCTGGGGAGGTGCGGTGCTTGGGTATCGCTCCTCGCCCTGGGCGTTATGTGGCAGTCTCCCTCCTCCAGAAAAGATGATGGATCCCCGAAACCTCATCGCTAAAGTGCATGGAGGGTGGAGGGGAGGGAAGAAAAAAAGAGTTTCCAGCTAAAAATATCAGATGTTAAACAGTCAGGTTGGCCAAATAGCAGATAAAAAAAATATTTTAAATATTTTCCAAGTATAATTGTTCCTGTATTTAGTCTGGGCTCTACTTCACTGAACCAAAGTGAAAACAAGTAAAGTAGATGATAAGCATAAAAAGCTGGATTCAGCTAGAAATATTTAGAGTTTCTGCACTGCAGGAACCGTGCACGGTTTTGTTTTTCACTGGCTCCAGCCCTTTTGTCTGAACATTTATATATTTCTTGTGCCTAGGAACTAGAGCCAAACGGCTCTGCGATTCCCTGAGTGCAAACAGACTAGAAAGCGAGAAAAGCCAGGAGAAGCAGGCATTCGAAATCTGTCCCCCTGTCCAACCAATATGTTCTGTGGGATAGATCTCCTTGCCTTCAGGAGCATCGTAAAAAAGAGCGAGCTGACAAAACGGGCATTTAGAAAGTATGGTGTTTTCTGTGAAAAAAATATCAGAAAAACTGTACAAGGACTAAAACTCGAGTTGAAGAAAAATGTGAATGGCCATCTCACAGAAAATGCCCAACTTTAAATTTTGCTTTCATCCAGATTCAGCACTTTTTGTTCCAGAAGAAATGACACAAATTTGAATTTAATAATGAGGGGAAAAAAAAAAAAAGAAGAAACATTTCATGCTGGCATTTTGATATTCCAGCTGATTGACCCCAAATGCTGCTCAGGTGGCCAGAGCGTTGTGTGTATGGTGGCATTCCTAGTCTAGAGCAGAGACTATGGCTCGCTGCAAGCCAAGCCCTGCCATGGGGAAGGCACTGGAAATGTTGAACCGTTCCGGGTCATTCTGGGCTGCATCCCCAGCAGCGTGGCCAGCAGGTCGAGGGAGGGGATTCTGCCCCTCTGCTCCGCTCTGGTGAGACCTCACCTGGAGCCCTGCGTCCAGCTCTGGAGCCCTCAGCACAAGGAGGACATGGAGCTGTTGGAGCGGGGCCAGAGGAGGCCACAAAAATGCTCCGAGGGCTGGAGCCCCTCTGCTCCGAGGACAGGCTGGGAGAGTTGGGGCTGTTCAGCCTGGAGAAGAGAAGGCTGCGGGGAGACCTTAGTGCGGCCTTGCAGTGCTGAAAGGGGCCTAGAGGAAAGATGGGGACAGGCTTTTTAGCAAGGCCTGTGGTGACAGGACAAGGGGTGATGGTTTTAAACTAAAGGAGGGCAGATTTAGGCTGGATAGAAGGAAGAAATGTTTTACACTGAGGGTGGTGAAGCACTGGCACAGGTTGCCCAGAGAGGTGGTGGAGGCCCCATCCCTGGAAACATTCCAGGTGAGGTTGGACGGGGCTGTGAGCAACCTGATCTGGTTAAAGATGTCCCTGCTCACTGCAGGGGGGTTGGACTGGATGGCCTCTAAAGGTCCCTTCCAACCCAAAGCATTCTATGATTCTGACCATCTGCGTATTTCTGATGAAGTCTGAACAGGCCCAGAAGAAAATAACTCATTTCAGTTTCTTGGTAGAAATGTGAATATTCCCAGAGAAATCAATACTTTCCCCTGGATAATTTAGGTTTTACAGAAACACTTTTTGGTGCTGGAAAAATTGGTCTCATTTAAAATTCCTGAGCGAGTCCCATGATAATACATGTGGTGGTTTTTAAATGGAAATCTCTTGGAGAAAAGTGATGAGGATAAGTTCTTCCCCGCCCTGTCAGGAAGAGTAATGCTGTCCTAAAACTCTGGGCAACACTAGGAGGACAAGCTCTCACTTAGTTTTCCTATGCAAAAAAAAAAAAAGTCTTCCCAGTTCAGTAGCCTGATTGCAACTCGGTGAATAGAAAGATGAACATAGGCTTTGATTTGGGCCGTTAAAGCCAATTATCCTTGATAATTTAGGCTCTATTAAGCTCTGTAGAAATCTTTCATGATCTCCTGGTGGGGGGGCAAGATGTTGTATTTAGGTTTTCACCTGAATTCCTTGCGCCTGCCAGCAAGGACTGTAGGGCTGGACTTCTCTGCCCAAAGGACCTTAGGGAGGTACCTGCGAGAGCTGGAAAGACCCAGCTGGTTTGCTGAGTGTCTCTGAACGACTTTAGGTCTGAGGTCCCAAATGAAGTCATAGACAGCACTCCATGGCCTTTCTGGAGTCAGAAGGGCTGGTGATGCCTCGTCCACGTTGCAGCAGAGGCCCAAGATGGTTTTTGAATGTTGGTCTCGGTAAAAGTGTAACCGTTCCCAGAGCAATCGCCACCAAATCAAAAAATGGTTCTGTGTGGTATGAGGAAAAAATATTACTTTGAGGTCTTTTAGCAAATTTCAGTTTTAAGACTATATTTACTCAAGTCAAAATCATTTGCTGAAGTGGGTAATTCTTTATTGGGTTGTGGTTTGACTTGAATCTGTTCTTTTTCCATTCCTGTTGCACAACCTTCCTGGAATCCCTAATTTGCTTTTCTAGATGTTTTGTTTTCTTACTTAGAACAAGCAAGAACCCAAATTAAGTTTTTGGTGCTTTTAGCGTCTGTTGTTAGTAAAAAGCCAGCCCAGGGAGGAAAGGAAGACTAAGTTGTCTTCTACACCCCCAAAGCAGCTACCTTTTGTTACCATCCAGCTGCTTACAACTGTTCAAAAGCTTTGAGAACCATTTGCAAGTCTGCCGGTGTCACTGGGTGTGTTGTCTTAAAATTTTCCACCGCTGCCGTTTGTGTTGGTAGGCATGAAAAGCATGGGCATGGAGGACACCCTCGTAACTGCACTGAGTCACTGTGGCTAAATGCACGTGCCAAATTGCTGCATCGAGCTATCTGGGCGGCATTAAATGAACTTGCTTGGCTACCGGAACAATATTGGGAATTCCTGCCAGCTCTGCTCAGGCTTAATTTCTCTCTATTGCTATATGGCACCACCCACTATCAGGAGATGGCGGTGAGATAGTATAAGCTCACAAAGTGCAGTTATCCTTAAAAAGGTGCTTAAGGGAGGGTACAGACCTAGGACTCTAAAGGTGAAAGCAACTCTTGCTACGATTGCTATGAACTTATCAAATTCAAGGCATCGTGCATTGAATTATCCCATCCTATAATAAATTTAGCGTGATGTATGGCCTAAATAATTTTCTTTGTTATCCATGAGAATCTCCCGGTTGAGGTCAATGCAAACCTCCTGTATGCTCTGACATCCAAATTTCGGTCTGTGCGCTCATGTTCGATACTAAAATCAAAGGGGTAGTAGGAGGATGATCGTTTCCCATGGCTGAAGAGCAAAGTAAATACATTAGCTTAATAATATTAGTTATAAGATGCAGAGATAAGAGAAATGGGTGGGGGACCAGCAGTTCCCGTCTGAGCCCTAATGAGGACTGTGGGAAAACTTCAGCGAGCAAACCCCAAACCAGGTGAAAGTCTTTACAGCTGAAACCTGTTACACATCCCAACTTGGGCCAAGTTCACTGAGGTTTTGCAAACCTTTTGATGAACCTGGGCTGAGTTTTAAGCGAGTCTGGCCTGAGTTAGAGAGTCAGGTGGAAGTGCTCTTGTTTGGGCTGAGTTATGCTGTTTGAACTCGAAAGTTGATGGGAAATTTAGGATGTGAGAACCTGACACAGATCCAGAGAACAGAAGATGATCCCTATAAGCTCCATAAAACCAGGAGATCACCTGATTCTCCCTGTATCATTATTTTGTTGAATCTGACATACTTCACAGCTTCACGTAGAAGGGCTTGGGCAATTCGCATTTACGCCGTTTCTCAGAAATTCTCGTTCACACAATGTTTCCATCACATTGTTGGAGGGCAGATGTGTGTTAAACACCTGGAGGGTCAACAAAATGAAATCAAGGTGAAATAAATTTTCCAGGTCATATTATAACTTCTTCAGTGCAGGAAGAGTATTTCTGCAGATTCAAGCCTAGCCGAAACAGCGTCGTTCGCGGCAATAACATCCCTTTTAAGAACAGCGAAGATTTGTGATCCAACCTCTGTCCTGTCGCTGGGCACGATGAACGCGTGTCCAGCCGCGCTGCTTTCTCCTCTTTGGTGGCATCTATAGCAAGGTGCCTCTCCAGATGCAGATTTTCTGTGCAGTCCATCTTTTCCACGCAGATGCTGCTGCACAAGCGAAAAGCTAGGAAGCAGCATATATTACCCCTGGAGCTCGCGTTGCTTTTGTTATCTGGCCACGCGTTACTACACACCTTGTGCCTGCTGAGGTTGGCTGCTAAGGAGGTGGTCTTTTGCTCCGCAAGGAGAAAAGGCAGCTTGTAACGGGTCATCTGCTGGAGCAGGAAAGCTCGGACCTGCCTGTTTATTTTTTTCCAAGGAAATAATACAGCAAAAAATGTAGAAAATGAACTCGGACTGTGCTGTGTAAAGGTGCTGTTGTGGCTGTCTCGCTCGGTCTTTGTGCGGCGATATTGCTGGTTTTAGAGGCAGAGAGTCTTTCGTGAGGAGCATGGGACACAATAGATTGGAGGACACGATGAGAGCACCTCAGATACAATGTTTTGTGACAATAAGCAGCCACCGCTATCGGGAGGTGTTAGCAACACTGCAAGCCGCTGGTTAATGCGGTACGTGCCACGGGCTCTTGCAGCAAACCCCTATCGTTTGCCGAAAAGTATCACGTGAGGGAATAGACGGGTAAAACCACATGAAAAGATAATTAAAAAAAGACAACAGAAATCTCGAGTCTGAATTATGTTAAAATGTTCACCCAGACTCTCAGCTGGTTTTACTTAAAGGAATTTCTGCTCAAGTCTGAGGGGCTCTGCAGGTGATGCTGGCTGCGTGTGTACGTGGCAGCTTGCGCTCAGAATATTAAGTTGGCTTTGTGCATTTAAAAAAAAAAAGAAAATTAAAAATATTTGCTGATTTCAGAAGAGCGTGTCCTGTGAATGAAATGCTTCGCTTTAGGGTGATATGTTGTGACTTATGAAAATTTGAAATACCTGTTATGGATCGGCTCTCACTTAGTGGGGACCGTGTTTGTCAGGCGATGATTGAAGTTGCAAATCAGTATTCTCCAAGCTGGAATTTCCAATGGGGAGGCAGATAGCTGCAAAAAACATCAGTTTTAAGAATAAAATAAAATGAAACAAGCAGTAATAAAAAAAGTACTTGACAGGCAAATTTGGTGTTACACGTTCTGCATTTCTTTTCAGTCTTTCAAACTTTCTGAACACTATAATTTGTTTCTAGTGTTAGCATCACTATCATCAAAGATGTTGGACTCTATTAGCTCAGCTGTCTAAGGGATGTCTTTTTAAAAAGAAAGAGAGTAGGGGGGAAAAACAAAAACCAAGAAGAAGTTCAGCCACTTGAATTTAAGTATAATCACTTTTCTTAACACATGTCTCTCATTTGCAATCAAGGCAAAGACAGCAGGAGAAACCTCAGCCAACTGCTCGCTTGCCCCAAGCCGGGCAGAGTTTTTGCATTAGTTGTGGTTTCACTAAGGTCACTCTTTCAAGGCGGGAATGCTGCATGGTATGACTTGTGCCACGGCATGGCCCGAGATTTGGGTTAAACCCTGTCATTTTATGTAACAGTTCAAAAATTCGGCTCGGTGGGTGTTTCTTTCTACCCATCATTTTTCCTAGGGTAGGGATGGAGGGGTCCCTCTCTCCAGCTTCAGCTTTATTAGCAGCTTATTCAGTCAAGAACAGAGCGGATGATGGGTGTAGAGAACACTAAATGATCACCAGTTAGCTGAGGGAGAAGGTGTGGGTCCTCCTGGCCAAGGCTCTACACCGAGATAGAAGAGATTGAGTTAGACCTCTAGCTTCGGTATGACCTCCCTACCTCAGCGTGCCACTTATTTCTCCTCAGATGGCGATGTTGGTCCTTCCCTTCTACTTCTGCATCTTAACTATGATGGTGTGAGCTACTGATGGTGGGCACTGCTGCTGTGCTGGTGTCCTGCTTCTCCTCTGGCAGGTCCCAGCCACAGCCAGGGCTGGGAGATGCCCTCTTGGCTCCAGAGTTACTGCCCCTCGTTACTGGGGCTCAACAAATAATTCATCATCATGTTATGGTCTTGCTTTGCCTCTTTTGCAGTTATCAGCAGGTTACAAGCTTTCTCAGATGAGTTATTTATTAGAAATGATTTATCCATTAATTCTGAGCTGAATTAATAAGTAGTTCAGTTTTGCGTATGTATTCAAAGCAAAATACAGGTTGTCTTCAAAACCAGATGGCATTTTTCTGTTTGGTTGGAGGAATATAAATCTTTCACGCAGGTTTCCGTGGCCAATATGGAAGCTAAAGCATGGAGTGTTAACTTTCTGTGAACACACCTCACATCTACTTGAAATTTTCTCTTTTTGGTATTGTCCCTGATTGTATGTTCTTGCGTCGGAATATTCAGGGGAAACAAGCAACAACGGTGACACAAAATTGGCCAAAACACACATGGAAAAAAAAAAAAAAGGATGTTCCTAGGAGATATTTGCAGGGTTTCACCAACTTTGCTCATGTCTGTTGTTAGTATTTCAGAAAGTGCTACTTGCAGAACATGGGACAGAGAATTTTTAAAATCTTAGGATTCAAACTTTTATCTGGGTTTTGGAGTGTTTGCCACTCATTTGATGTATCGGCAATTATGTTCTCATGAAAGCCTCTATAATGCTGATTGAATATACTCCCGAAAATGAACATGACAGGAGGAGATGGGGGTGGCTCTTTCCCATTACTAATTCTTAACTAGGAAAAGAAAAAAAAAAATCCTGTTTAAATCTCTCCAGTACTACTAATGCCACTTGCTTAACTGTGTGCTAGAAACGGAGGGATGTTAAACCCACAGGTAAACCTTGAAGGGAACGACAGTCACTTGTGTGGTCTCTGCTTTCCCTTGTTTACATGATATTTGGTGAACCTGAGGTGTTTTGGGGCAGGGTCTCGGAGATCCGGTATCTACTGGGCCCAAGGGATTGTGGAAGATGTAATGCCGTTTAAGTGAGAGACAGAGTCTGCCGTGACTGAGCCATGAGTGGTGGAAATGGTCTGTAGACAAATCTGTCCCCGGTGGAAGAGTTGCAGGACTTAGGGTGGGTATATGCCAAGATGAAGGATTTGCTGTAGGAAAGTGAGTGGGATGAGGCTGGACTTAGTGAAGTAGGGAGAGCCATGGGGACTCTGGGGTTCGTTACGTCAGGAAGAAGAAAGCAGGAGATGGTGGTAGGTACATCCAGGAGGTTGCATTGGGCAATGGAGAATGATTTTCCAAATGTGGTTGTTTTGCTGGCTTGCTCTTGGATACAAAACCAGATCTTTACACATTTTCAGAAGCACGGGTGTTATAAACATATCCAGAAAGCAACGTGTTTTGTCTCCACGGCGAGGAACGTAAGCAGCCCCGTATTCTAGAAATGATTGTGCTCCACGAGGCTTTAGCAGCTCTACCACCTTCGTCCTTGGAGAACGTTTTTCTAATGCACTTGGAAACTTTCCCTCCAGTTCCCTTACCGTTTGTGATGACCTTTCCTTTTCAGTGCAAGATAGAAATTGTATTTTTAAATACAGAAAGGCTGCTCACCGGAGACTGAACCTCTGGAGGAAGAGGCTCTGATGGGAGCTCCGTGTTTTCTGCCGGTCTTGGGGTGCGTGGCAGCGCTGGCCTTCGTGGCTCGATGGCTTGGGGACTCATCTGAGCAGAGGGTGACCTGGATTCCAGTGTTCTCTGCCTGACTTGGATTAGGGATATTTTTGACAATATCCAGACAAATACCACTATCTGGAGAACCTCTGCCAAATATCTTAATGGCACTTGAGGCTTGGGCTAGTTAGTGGCATCAAGTGAAACAAAAGCACCTCCCTGACAATAGCAGGAGCCGTTCCCATTGTGAGTGAAAATCATTTTCAAACATGAAAATACACCAGCTGGGTCAAGTAATGCTTACGAAAAATTCTCCGGTGTTACTTTGATACGCTTGGCGAAGGAACTTTAATTTAATGGGACTCCATTGAAAAGAACCAATCAAGGAACAGGGGAAAAGCTGAATGCCCAACATAAATACCTGCAGTTCAAACCAAACAATGCCATTGTTGGGCTGTAATCAGGAGAGGGCTTTCAAACAATGCCCGGCAGCGTCCCTCGCCAGCCGGCGCAGGTAGCGCGCTCGCAGATGACTAATGCCTAGCATGTATCTGGGTACATAAATTACTGTTTACTAATCTTGCGCTCTCTTAGTCATCCTCAAAAGACTCCTTAAAGCAGGCGCTTTTTACAATAAGGAAACGTTCTGTTTGCGATACAAGTTGCCGGATGCAGAATTCAACTTTGCTGTAGCTGTGGTTCGCTTGAATGATCTTGACCTGATCTTGAAGGGTTTGAAAGGCTAATCCATTCATTTCTATTCCAGACATACACAGATTAGGCTTCTGTTGAAACAACTTGCACTTTTGAAAATAGCAACAAAACTGCAATCGGCTTTGCATGTGTCTTAAGTTTCCAGCCTGGCAAACGATACTGGCCTCTGTGGCCTTCCTTTGCTGTCTTCCCCGAAGAGCGCGACTGTTCTGGTCAGCCAGGATGCACTCTCTTCAGCTGGTAAATTCCGTAGCTGAAGGTTTCAGGCATAGCTTCTTCTTGAGCTCTGATTTGGTTTTGCTGTAGAGTTTCGGTATGAGGTGACCCGAGGAGCTGTCTTGCGTGTGGGCTTCAAGTGCAGTTTATCTTGGTTCAACATTTACTTTCTTTTGCAGATTTTGAAACAAGTCTCGCAAAAAAAAAAAAAAAAAAAAAAAAAAAAGCCTGGTGGCTTTGAAATAGTTGCTTCTCGTTTCTCCTTTCAGATGTCAGGTGATAACAGAAATGTTTCGCAGCCAGATCATGCACTGGTGCAAGTGGAGCTGTGCTGGTGGGTGTTAGCTGGGGCACCTGGTCTTGGATATGTCCGCATACGTCTGTGCAGATACACCCGCTGTCCCCACACGTACGTGTTTGCGCGCATCTGCACGCAGCTCTGGGAGCCTGTACTTAGCTGATGAGTCCTGGTTAGGGGGTTGTTAATTTTCATGTCGGTGGCTGCGTCTCCTGTGCCGCTGAGCCGAAAGTAATGGTGTGTTCGGGAGCTGTGCGCAGCCTACACGTGTGGGCGTCCATTTGCTTATGCCTGTTACCAACCATGAAGGTCAGAGCCTCAGTAGGGTGGTACCTGAACTTCGCTTAGACTTGGAAAGCTTAAAATACTGTTGTTCCAAGAAACTGGATCTGGATGGGGTGGTCTGGTGAGCATCCATAGAGGAGAAGCAAGACAGCTGCCAAGCCCCTATACCTGCTAATGTATACATGTGTGCATTCATTTACGTACACATAGAGCCATCACCCATTACATGCACATACGTACGTGTGTGTTCATCTAATGCCAATCAGATGTTGCTGCAAGAAAATGGATCTCACAGGGGAAAATTCCCCGGGTTTTACACACGTGCGCACGTACCTCCGCAGGGGTAGCTTTCCTCGGGGGGCTTTATGAGAGTTCACTCTCCCCACCAGCACTGAGCGATGCGTTCTCGTTCCTGCATGGCAGGATGCAGCCGGGCGGCGGCGCAGCCCCCTCCTGCTCCATCTCCCCTCTATCACCCAGAAATGCATCTGCTGCTGCAAGCCTGTGCACGTGCGTACACGCGTGAAACGCTGCCCGCGCTGCTTTTGTCCTCCACCTAAGCCGGTGAACAGGTTGATCGTTGCCGCGTGAATCCATCGAGCGCAGTTTGGCACATCCCTCTCCCCGTATATCATCAGCAGACGGTGTCTGCGCAGTGCCCTTTTATAATTAAAAAACTGGACACTTTCCTTGTGCCCGTTAATACGGTGCTGCATAAATCTGCCCAGTGGCCCCCAGCTTGGCCAGCTCCACCACGGCTTTGCCTTTCTTTGAGACTCGGTCGTTGCATGCAGCAAAACAATTATCCCAGGTGCACAGGGAAGACTTTGCTGGCTTTTTTCCCTGCTGTGAGCAAAAAAGAGAGCTCTCGGGAGGTGTTGGGCTCCCCTTCAGTGTGTCTGGGACTTCACAAGTGAGGATGCTTCATATAGTCAATAGAATCACAGAATGCTTTGGGTTGGAAGGGACCTTTAGAGGTCATCTAGTCCAACCCCCCTGCAGTGAGCAGGGACATCTTTAACCAGATCAGGTTGCTCAGAGCCCCGTCCAACCTGACCTTGAGCGTTTCTAGGGATGGGGCCTCCACTACCTCTCTGGGCAACCTGTGCCAGTGCTTCACCACCCTCAGTGTAAAAAATAGACTTGACAGACTGTTGGAAAGAGATTTTGGCCCCAAACTGGATGGTTCTGGTGAGCTTGCACGGACTATTGGCCAACTCCCTTTTGGAAAGGGGGACATAAATAAGTGCCTGCATCTGAATTGCTGGCAAAAGTGCTTTTTGCCGTATTTCTGCTGTTGCACCAGCCGTGGAAATGCGTCTCGCTAAGGCGAGCTAGCCCGCGGTCACTAGGGGCTTGACCTATGCGGATGCCCTGCCCGCGCTGGGATATCTTACGGCTGCGAGTGGGGGGACTTCTCCGCAGAACTGGAGATAAAACGGCATCGGGAGCCCGCTGAAGGCGAGCCCCCAGCAGGGTAATTACTTACTGCATATTTACAACCTGCACGGCAACGGCTTGCTGGGCAGACTGCCTATGCGGGCTGCATAACGAATGCAGGCGGCCGCCCAACGCCTTCCCCCGCCGTCCATCGAGCTCCCCGAGGCATTAAAACTCTACGTCTTGACTTAAGACCATAGCGGCGCATACCGCTCCTATCCTTCACGTAGGCTGCGTTACGCTGACAAAGAAAAAGGCTTTCCGTATTGTCTCTGCCAGGCTGACCTTTAGAGTGTTTACTTTTCAATCAGCTTTAAGAAGGCAAGCTTGAACTCCCCGGCGTGAGCAAGTTCAGCGCGGGAGCGCTCTCGCCCAAACATTTGCCAAGATAACGCCGAAGTGACAAATAAACACGAGTTGTTTTTACAGGTGTAAAATCAACAGATCAAATGCTGACCCCAGCCATGGTCGTGAAGCTGGCCCGCGTTGTGTTTGAAGAATACCACTGCATCATTTACACTTGCAAACCCTTTGTAATCTTAATCTCTTTGTTGCTTTTATGTTATACTGGCCCCCCAAGGTTAAAGAAAGAGATTTAGACCTTAAACACAAATCCAGCCTTCAAGCTCTGGAATTATCTTTGCCTTTAAATGCAACTGATCAATGCCCATTTCTTTTGAAAATAAAACCCTTTTGAACCTTGAAAGCCTTCCACTGTTGAGCTATGTCTAAGTGCCACATGGGGAAATGGGCAGAAAAAAGCCCATTTTTCCCTTAGTGCTTGCATTAGAGGTCCTAAAGTTCAGTCCAACGCAATCAATTTAATTGGCGCTAGCTCTAGTGACAAATTATACTGGTTTACACTCAAGTGTAGCACAGATTCCTCAAACGCTGGGAAAGAAGGGAGATACACTTCTTGGTCTCTACTTAAAGAGGGCAACAGTATTGGAAAAGGAGCACATTTAATTTATCACTGTCAGAGCAGGTGCAAAGTTTAATTCTAACTAAAAGCATTAAACAATTAACCCAGACAGTCAGGCCCTTCTGAAAACGCTCAGTTGCAGGGAACACATGGACCAGATTACCAATGGAAAAAGTCGGGGCTGCTCTTTTATTTAAATGAATATCTTCTACCGCTTTAAAAAAAGAAAAAGGAGGAAAAAAAAAAAAAAAGGAGAGAGAAGACAGAAAGAAAAAGGGAAGGAACTTTATAGCCTTCTGATAACTCCTGAATAAAATCCAGGATAGGAAGCTCCGCCAGAGCGGCAGCAAACGGCTGTCTTTTAAGTAACTCATTGATCTTTGATGCTCTAGGAATTAGGGAAGCTATACTTTATAACCTGCCGATACCGGCTCTCTGTAAGACACGTGCACGTGCTTTTCGAAGTGTCTGGCTACTATCTTCTTCTGCAAGGTGACACGCTCCTTAGGCTGGATTTTATCCCTTTGAAGTGTTGAAGAAATGCAAGGAATATTTGCAAATCGGGCATGGCTTGCCCAGAAGCGTTTGCACCCTGAGGTTTTGATTTCAAATAGGAGATTCCCCCAAATTAGGGTCCCATTGAAGCAAGCCAGTAAGTCCATCCTTTAATCCTTCCTTCGTTAGCAAAGTGAGGTCCCACAGCTATAGGAGGCATTGGTGCTTGCTTGAATTTATGTAAGTTATATGCTTTGGCAGGTAAAAAAGGTGTTGTATGAGGGGTGGATTGTGGTACAGGTGGTGCAGAATTTGGGGCTAAAAACCATGTTCTGGAGGACAGCTACAGAGTAACTCAGGTGGAAAGTCTGCATTAGTTTTGAATCTGTGGATTACGCATTTATAACAAAATCCATCTTTCCTTGACTTTAAGAGCAGGAACCCTCCAAGAACCATCAGGTCTCTTGTCCAAAAGAAACTCGTGCGTATTGTGAAGAAGCAAACTCTACTGAAGAGTTAACAAGGGAAGGGCCTGAACCCTTCCGCGGTGTCTCCGGGCATCCTCAACATCTTCTAAAGCGGGCAAAAATTCCTGTCGTTTCTGGTGTGTTTTGTGCTGGTCTAAATTTGAATTGCCGAGACGATTTAGCAGTCTGTCCTTTCTTCCTGAACCTTTATAAAATATGTGTTTGTGGAGGATAAATCATTTCATTATATTCCATTATTTTGTGGATAACGTGCTGGTGATATCAAAACAACGCAAATAATAACATTGTTCCTACTCCAGTGCCATCAGCAGATTCCCTCCTTCCCACCGTCATTTCAGCATCATTACCGTGTCTCGTTGCTTAGACCTTAGGTAGCCAATTTTGAAGCAATTCATCCTTGCAAGAAATGCCAAATGCCCATGTCAGGCGTTCAGGCTGTATTTTTCAAACTCCCAGGTACAAATCCGTGCAGGCTGAAGGGTTTGGTTCCTCACGAGACTGTGTAACTAGAGCCGATGTGCTTCAAATGTATTGGTAATACAACTTTTTCTCTTATGTTTGAGACCTGCCAAACATGCCGTTGAGCAAAGGCTCATTTTCAGACATGCAAGAACAGTGCAAACGGCTTGAAATTAGGCGGAATCTTTGCTTACGTATCTGTGAATGGGAATTTAACTCTGCAATTTATAGAGAACGTATCCCCGGAGACCTGGAGCGGCACAGAAATGAGATGCATGTGATTTTGGAGGACTTTGCAGCTCCTGCTGCGTGCCTGCATCCCTCCCTGGGCGGTTTGGGCATGGCATGTTCAACAGAAACCTCTCGGAGGATCCCTGGGGTCCTCTCTTGAAAAGCAGTAAGAGCAGAGGAAAATCACTGAATTTACAAATCTTCTTCTGCAGCCAGTGTCTGCGGTGCCCAGTAAGGGGGCGTTGGGCGCTCTCCAGTAGGAAGCACCTGTGTCCCATCAGAGGAGGCTCTACACATCTACAACATCTCCTGTCCCGAGGCAGAAACCTGTGTGAGAGGACAGTGGGTCTTGGAGAAGATCTAGCAGCGGCTGGAGGAAAGGCACAGCTCAGGAGGTCCTCACCAAGGCTCTGAGATGTGTCAGCAGTTTCACTGATCTTGCTCTGGGTGTTGAGGGGCCCTCATGAAAGGTTTGGTTTTCTTTTTTTGAACATGTTTTCTTGGAGAAGGTGGCTGGAAATCTCACGGGAACAGGTTTGCTTTGGAATACATCCAGTTATTTCTGGTTTCAGTTCATTTCTTGGTTGGGAGTAGGGCCAGACCAGCGGCCATCGAAGGAGCATGCCTCCGGGTAGGAGGTCTTTGGGAAGGAGATCTTCATGCTCTTCAAACTTGGCCTACCCAATTCACTCACGGGACTTTACGATGTGAAACCCAAAGTCCCCTGATGTCCAGGGAGGTCTTTCCCATGCCTCCGTTTGGGTTTTGGTGAGGTGGTGGGTGAGACTGGGACCACTCTGGGCATGCGTGCGTCCCACGCCGGTAGCTGCTGAGCGTGCAGCCATGGCTCGGGGCTCCCGGGAGAAGGAAGCAGAAGGAAATGCAAGGGCATATGGGAAGCTTTGCTGAGATATTTTCATATCTCTTCCTTTCTTTCTTCCAGAGATTTTAAAATTGTTTTTATCCCTTAAAGTGTAAACCATTTATTACAAATACCAACATGAATTTCCTTGCAGTAGGATAAACACTCAGCTGTTCCACTTACTGGAGTGCTGTAACATAAACAAAAACAAACCCAATGATTTTTGCAGTGAATTCTTCCTCTGGTAGGGAGTAGTATTTCTGCGTTGTCATCAAGCCAGTGTTTACGCCTGCATCCGAACAACGCAATCTGAATGACAGGATCCCACGTGTACTTTTATAGAGCGGAGAGATAAGGCGCTGGGAGGCAGAGGAAGGAATGCAAATGATCCGCTGGATAACGGCACCAGCTTTTCTTTGTGTGTTGGGGTGGTACGAGCACGGGGCAAGACAAAAAAGCCCTGGCTGTATCTTCATCCGAACCGTGAGACTTTTGGTCTTGCCTCCTTCAGTCTCGCCAAGGTCCCAGGTTGACCGAGAATGAGTCCGGCGGTGCCTTCCCCAAACTGAAAAGACGACAAAAATGCATTGGCATGGTACGCGGGTTATTTTATATCAGTTTTGTGCGTTGGCCTTTCTAGAGTTTCTTTTCAAGATTTTCCTTGTAGTCCTGAGGACAAGCAACGATTACAATTATAAAATTGAAACTGCTTAGAGTCATAGGGCTCCAGGAGCTGTGACTTCTAAGAAAAGCACGAGATTTCCAAACCCTACGTTCAAATCATGACAGCTGGTTCAATCCAGTCCCCAAAACTGATGCTTGTTGCTTCCTTCTTTGGCTGCTATTGGTGTCTGAAAATGGGATGGATTAGGGAGAGCTGATAACCCAATTTCAAAGTAGCATCAAGATGCCAACACGAAGGCTCTCCAGCTCCCACCACGGTCCTGCCGGAGCACTGAGCGTGACGCGGCCCATAGCACGCATGCCGCACGGCAGCTCTGGTGTGCTTGCTATCTCTCAGTTCGATGAAACAGGACCTGGATTTGTCCTGAGGACACCACTGTGAGCTTTGTTACGTGTTGTGACGTTAAAATATAAACGTCTGAAGCTTTTGACTCTCTCAGTCATAACATCATAGTAGTAGCCAACTGATTTGGCCCAATGTGAAAGTAATAATACAATAATAGTCAAAATATTCTCATGACCTATAAGTTACAATGTAACATCATAAAAATTGAGTTTAGTAAACTGGAAAAACCCCCCACCTTAAATTGTATCAAAATGAAACATTTTAACCATATCCCAGCCAAATATTTTGAGGAGGTCAATTCCAAATGCCATTGTGATTTTTTTTCTTTTTTTTCCTACCGCAGCCTCTTAAGCTCGGTTTCACGTGGAAATTTGGAATTTCCCTTGTAGCGGGAGTCCTTTGCTGCCGTCGGTGAGACAAGGTGGGATGTCCTCTTCAACCATATAGTTGTGTGATCCCTTTTTTTGGTGTGTTATGCCATTACCCTTGGCAGTAGGACGAGGTGATGAGCTCCGCAGGCTTAATTGCATGTTGCCTTTTGTTGTATACAGCCTTTTATATCGGTTTTACACGTATCACTGTCCAGTTGGTTGAAATGTCTGCTTGTCTTGGTGTTACGGGAACGAGGGAACATGAGTCCAAACCATCCGTGATGGGTTACGTGTCTGCTTGAGGAGCGTTTTCGCATCCTCAGCTGGGGCTGGTGCCCCTCAACCCCTCCCTGTGCTGGGCAGAGCTGAACCTGCGCCTTGTCCAAGGATGCGTTTCGAGGCATTTTTGAAAGGCCGTGGATGTTGGAGGCGTGGAAAATGCACATGAAACCCTGTTGCCGGTATTTCTCCTTTGCTCGTTTCGGTTTTGCTTGTCCAAGGCCTGATCTGCAGCCAGCTGGGGTCAACGAGAGGGTTTCCACCGCCTGCGGTGGGTTTTGAATCCTGCACAGGCGATGCAATGTCAAGAAACGTTCGCGTGCTCTTGGTGCTTGCTTTCCAGAGCAGAGCTCGACAGCACACTTCAGCAGGGCAGCGGTTCAGGGGCGCGGGCACCAGCGTTGAGGGAGAAAGGATGGATACAATTATGCAGCTAAACTTAAAGCCGCCACAGAAATGGGAACTTTTCAGTGAAATGCAGGCACCGTGAGCCTGCAGCTCGGGCTGTTTTCCCAGAATAGGTGGTTTTATCTTAGTAAAGCAAATTCTGCGTCTTGGTGAATAAGGTGATGTCCCCAAAACATGGTGCTGCTTGGGTTGGTAAACATGGCAAGAAAGGCTGAGAAGATTTCTATAAAATGAAATAATAATAATAAAAAAAAGTCTTCCTACATCTGCGAAGGGAGCAGCGGAGGGTGAACCGGTCAGTGTGAGGGCGTGATGCTCCCCCATGGGATTTAGCCAATTCAGGCCACAAGTCAAGAAAATAATTAAGCGTGTCCTAAACTTGAGTGGCGGTTGAATTCATACTCAAAGTAAAGCAGTTGCTTCGGGATTTCCTTTAAAATTGATGTTATCGGGTGTTGGGGTCTCAGTGACTTACCGAGGTGGGATCAGGTCCTGCTCTGCCCACCCCACGGGAGCAAAGCTCATTCCCTTGTGGTATCCTGGTGCAAGCCTCCCCCGAATTTACCTTCCTGAGGGAACGGGGAAGGTTCTCTCTTCACAGGGAGCCGGGAGGGCAACATTCATCCCCGATGCAAGCTTGCAATCCAAGAAAATGATGCTCCCCGATGCAAAGCCTGAACGTGTCCCTGGCCTTTTGTTTCACGTCTCTGTTTGGATTCTCTGAAGAAGCAGGAGTGAAAAGGAAAAGCTTCTCGTAACGGCGAGCGTGCTAATTCTGGCGAAGTGTGGAAGGGTGGTTTTTTTTTTTTCGTTGTTGATACGCTCTTTAAAAGCATGATCTGTTTTCCGCTTCTAGTTAAAGAGGGTAGTGGCAGTCTTTAGTGGCTGTGTCAATGTAGCCCATGTTATTATGTACAGATGTGCCAGCTGCAAGTAGGCATTATCTCTTTGATAGTGCTAAGCACTTTACAGTGGGTCAGAGAAGTGCAGCTCTCAACCAATAGATCTAATTGCAATCCTTTTATGTTCTCTATGATTGCAGGTTTCTCCGGCACTATAAACAAATAGTAATCAACTAAACCTGTTACCTCTGAGCAGCGATGTCACGATATGAAATATTAACTGTTCCAAATACAGTAATGACGGTTTAAAACTGTATTTGTTCTTGAAGGTAAAAAATAAGGAAAAAATCAGGAGCGCTAGCACTGGCAGCGTGAAGAGCCCTCTGGCTCTCTTTCATCTAATGAAAAATTGTGTCTGTATACGACATGTTTTATGTGGTCAAATACAGTGTAAATATTGTGTACATCTTTTGCTATAGCAACAACATATTAACAGTACCACAAATAATCTCTGCCTCCGAATCTACATTTTTATGACACCGTTATGCTAATACAAGACAAACTTATATTTTGCTGTGTGTCGAATCCCCCCCAAATTAATCCATTTGTATTCCTACAATCCAGCCAACTCTTTTCTCACCTCAAGAAATATTAGACGCAGGCCCCGAATGCACGCCTGATGAGACGGACTAGAGCTGAAAGCGGAGAAGGGTGAGTTTTTACCCTTTTTTTTTTTTTCCTATCTCAGGAAAATTTTGTGGAAGCTCTTTCTGGCTGTCTGCTGGGATTTTGGAGGGGGTGAAGGGAGATGTTATTTGAGGAGCAGCCTTTCTAAGTGCTTGGGCGGAGGTGTTTCTACTCTGTACTGCCATGCTTTGCGGCAAGCTGGCCAATTTTGGGGTTTGGCCAGGTCTGGTTGGGAAACGGGTCCCAGGGGCCTGATCCTGCCCACGCTATTGAGCTCTCTTGACCTGCGGAGACTGGGCTTGGGCTGGTTCCTGGTAATTCCCCACTGGCCCAACCCCAAAGGGTACCGGAGTTACTTTAACAGTTTTTTTGGTGTGGATGCTTGAGTTTGAGGGCTTGTGTGTCAGCATGATGTAACTTACTGGTGTGGGTAGAGAGGGAGGTGCAGGGAGGCGATGATACTTGGATGCACGTGGGATGTCCGTGGGTTAGACATCAGCTCCTCAGATGCTGAAGGAGCCCCTGGAAACAGCCTGAACATCTTGAAGCATCGAAATGGGACTTTCCACACAAATTGATCATGAAGGAGAGTTTATGAAATTTTTCACGGTTCAGGATTTAATCAAATCTGATCGATGCAGCTCTAATGCAAGGTGAACTTGTTGACCGCTTCCACTGGAGGGTAAAAAAATACCAAAGAAAAGCCGGGGCTGTGCGTGCAGCGTGCGTTTCCGCTTGCTCTCGTGCTGATGCAAGGCAAAGTAATTAGCTGAACACTGGGGCTGCTCATTGTTACTCATTTAGAGGCATAAATAACCCAGCCAACGCCTTCCCACCACCACCTGCATCTGTCTGGTTCCCGGCGTGCCCCCCTTTTGTCTGGGGGGCATCCCGGGCTGACTCCCCGGCGCCCGGCCGAAGGGGGTCAGTGTTAGGCTTGGCTTTGTGCCTTCCCCGCGCCCCCAGCTCCTGCTCACCCGGGGAGCGAGAGATGGAGATTGAGCATTAAAATGTCTTTAAAAAGAAAATAAGCTTTTGTATCAGCCAGCTGGCGAAAGGATAAAGGACTCTGCTCACAGGATGCAATCAAAATTCAACAGTGTTTTATTAAACATGTAATATTATCAAACTAAACAAAAGAGCCCTCAATGGCTGGTAATACAATGCAATGCAATTTTTTTTTTTTTTTTCCTAGTGTCATTCATACAAAAGTGTCATTGAACATTCGGCTCCCAGTTACGAGCCGCACATGCAAATACCGGCGCACGGTGTGGGCTCGACAACGGAACTCAACGCGTCCTGCAGGTAGATCGCAGGTCGTTCTGTTTCTTTTCCGGATAACTCCTGCTAATGCACGAGGAAAATAGGTGGCTCCCAGAATTAGCCAGCCAAAGGGACCAAGTTTAATGGTCTGTTAAGGACCTTGATCTGTAAGCACTTTATTACATTTATTCCTCCGGGACAGCCCGGTTTGTAGACTTCTGCCCCGGGGCCTCCCCATGCAAGGGCTGCAAATCAGCAGCTGATTTTGCCACTTCTGTTGGTTTTTATATTTTGCTCGCGGTTTGCTTTTCTAGCACCTAATAAAAGTTGGTCGATAAGAGATAAAATGCTCTGAACAAAACTGGATCGGTGCATCCTTTAGATACACCTCTTCTCTACTTTCATGTTTAATTTTGCACCAGTAGAAAGACGTAGACCCAAAGCAAAGTCTTGGAGCTTGTATCAGGTCTGGGTTTCGTGGCCGCAAACCCACTTATATCTGACAGGTTTTGGAGAACCCCGTGACATCTGAGAGCACAGCGTGGTCAAACGAGGACGCTGGAGCCAGGCTCTGGGTCCTGATGAGGTGCTCACCCCACAGCGCCATGCCGTGATGGTGTGGACACGTGGTCTGGTAGGGTCAGCACATCTGTCCCACGCTCTTAAGCCCCTTGAGTTAGGTGTAAAGGACAGTTTCAAGTGCAAGGCAATGGCGAATCGAGCCCTCCAATCAGTTATAATTATCTCCAAAGAGCGATCAACAATTAAATTGCATTATTAACTCTTGATCTCACTGGAAATATGTGCTATCTTTCTTTTTAAGTACCTGAGGTATAGCTCTTCCCTTGACTATATTTACTCAGTGAATTTTGGTCCCGTAAGGGACTAGCAAGCGAACAATCTTTCAATTAAAAAGAGAGGGGAGAAGCGTGCCTGGCTCCTTCAGCTCAGCAAAGCAGCTTGGTTTAAAGGTGTTTGTGCACAGCAGCCCGGGAGCAACTTGGCTGCAAAATCTTTTCTTCCCTGAAGAACCCCAAACGCAGAGCAGCACGGAGGGGGGAAAAAAAAAAAAAAATCACTAAGAAGCCCTAACCTTGTAACATACAGTTTTTGCTAAAAACATATATTAATAATATATTATTGAACGGGCATAGATGAAGAAGGCCAGGGAAAGCGTAAGCAATAAGAGTGTGAGCAAGGTCAGTGTTCCTTGCCCGAGGACAGCACAATCAATAAGATCTGGTCAATACCTGCTTTATTACTACACTACCACTCCGAGCAAAATCATTTTTAAGTTAAGAATATATTTTGCAAAACTGAATTAACGATATTGAATATTTTACTCTTTGATATGACTAGCCTTCAAAATCAAATATGGGGAAAAAAAAAAAAAAAGCATATTCGTTCAGCTAAGGATTTTTTTTGTCCCTGGAAAGGAAGCGGACGGTTTGTGATTCCCGCTTGCGCCTGGACGTTAAATTGCGCTGGGTCCTGTCCCCGCCAAATGGCGAAATGCAAAGATATTTGGTTTTGTTTCCAAAAGACTCCTCTTGACTTCAGAGACGAGATGCTGATGGAGAAAGCTGAGTGTGCGAAATGGAGAGCAGCAGTAAACTTCTGCAGAAATTGAGATGCTCGATTCTCTCCGGTTCGGCACACGGAGGATCCAGCCCGCCCTAGAGATGCCTGGTTTTGTGAGCCATCTCCACCTTTCCTCCTGCCCTCCTCGGCTCCCTGGGCTTCCCAGCCGACGCACTCAGTGCATATATTGATGGTGTTAATTTGGAGCTGTCGTGAAGGCACGCTGGAGGCAGGTTACTCAGCCAGGCAGTATCAAAGGGTGAGACAGGATCCGTCCCCGCTCCCCAGGGCAGGTCTGCGTGGGCTGTGCTGGATCACACCAGCTTGCCCCCGCCTTTCGCTCAAAAGTTTAGAGCCTCAAGTAACTCGAGCAAATCTTGTTTCATTGCGTTAAAATGATTACATGGGTTTAAGGTGGCCATTTATCACGCTAAATTTTGTTTCCTTTGGAGGGAAAGGAAGAGCAGCTCTTTTATTTAGCTGTACCGGTGTTCTGAAGGCTTAGCTTCGGCGACTTCGGTGCGAGCTTTGCAAGGAGGCTGTCCTCCTGAAATGGCCGGCTGGTCGGTCGCGTGATAGAAACCGTGGTGGTGTGAGAGGGAGGGCAGTGGGTGCTCGGTGCTAAGCAGCTGGCTTTGGAGCTTCAGTTAGCACTGTTTGGGCTGGGAATTTTGATCTGGCATCTAGAAGCGTGGCTCAAGCCCAGGAGGATGGCATGGACAGGGTGAGAGGCTTTCTTCATGTAGGAAAACACCGATGGTAGCCCATTGCCAACCCCGTCTCCTGTAGCAGGGTCTCGGAGATGCCACCCTCCCCAGATCCCTCCAGCACCTCGCTGGGGTCTGCCATGCACTCCCTTGTCGACATTTGGTTTGTAATAGTTATCAGCTGCTGGACTCAGACAGGACATGAGAGATGGCAATCTCCTCTGAAATCGAGAGAGATTGAGAAGGCTCAGGCCTTTAGGACTGGGTGTTTATTTTTTTAAAGTTTCACTCTCTTATTGTTTGCTGCTTGACCCCTTCATCTAATCCTCCTCAAAACATTAGACATGGTTCACCCAGGGCAGGTGGAGAGCTTGCTCCCTAAAATACGTCCCGGCTGTTTGAGCACCAAGGGGTAGCCGGATGCTTGCGTTCAAAATCACTTGGTTTTCGTTGTTTTGATTGAAATGATGTAAAATACATTTCCCCTTCAAAGCACTGATGCTGCCCTTCTTTATGAGCACCAAATTACCTTCAGCCCCAGAAACTCCACAGGGGTGGTTGTCAAATTGATGGAGACTCTGTCATACAGTTTTTGTGGCTGTTTAAAACTTACCTGGTGCCTCCAGGAGAACATCGGAGAGCTTTAACCCAGCAGCTTTTAACTGCTGCGGGTGTTTCTGATGGGGATGGAGGCTTGAACCCAAACTTGCGCGGGGAAGGGGATTGAATTCGCTTCGCCTCTCCTCAGCATCTTTAAGTCTTCAGGAACACTCGCGTTTCTTTTCTTTTGGGGCACTAAAACCCTGGTCTGGATGTTGATGGTTGCATTTGCAATTAAGGAGGGCTTTCACCAGCGTGCCCGTGGTGGTGGCTCTGCTGCGGCAGCCGCCTCTGTTCAGCCTGACATCTGAATCGGGGAACGCTGCCTTAATTAGCTCCTGGGTAAGAGAAAGATAAATAGCTCTTGAGGTTCCGGCAGCACCACCACGCTGATGTCCTAGCCAGGTTGATCCGTCCGTGCCCATCTTTCATCATGCTCGTAGGGTTCTTGGTGTGTTTGCTGGCTCGGGGCTGGGCGAGGGGGACGCCCTTGTTCTCCACTACGGGGTTGTGTAGCAGCAGAAACATCAGGCTTTTAAGAAGAGAAAGCTCAAAGCTTTTGTAGATGTTTCCCTTGCAGATTTGGGGGAGGGAGTGGAGGATCCCTAAAAGTCACGCATTGAATCCTGAGTCTGGGGATGGTTTAGTGATACTCAGTACCTGCTCCAAGGGTCTTTGTAGAGCAAACCAACACCCCTAACTGTTTTTTTTTTCTTGTATAAATTTGTTGGACGTGCAGCAAGAATGCATCAAAACAAGTCCTAACGACATCTTTACTGGCAATGTAGGGGAAGCCAACTTATTAAGCAATTCAGAGGAAAAAATCTTTATCTCTTTCTCACGCAACACTTTGCCTCCAGTGCACTCCCTTTGGAAAAATCAAAAACTTTAATCCAGGATGATCTCTGACATCCCTGACCCCAGTGCTGTGGTGGGACAAAGTTCATCTGGTTACTGCCGGATCTTTGCTGCTGCGTGCTCAGGGGTTCCCCGGCGCGTTGGCTGTCGTTGGAGGGGATGGATGGCCCATCAAGCCCTCCGTCCCTCTTGCTTTGGAAAGTGAACGCGGTACCTTGGAAACATAACTTGACCTCACTAGATATTTTTAAAGAAAGATATTGGAGGTTGAATGGAGAGTTGATGGGAGATCAAGACAGCTGAACCTTGGGAACAGAGGGAGAGGAAGGAGGAGTGTTCTACAAAAAGAATTAATGGCAAAAACTAAAAGGAGGGACTTGTGAAATGCCTTTTTTTGGGGGAGGGGGTGTTGGGACAGGGACAGGGACAGGTAACGCTTTAGCTGAACCGCTCCAGTGAGTTACTCTGATTTGGCACGTCCCCACTGCTGCCGGCAGTGGCACGCTGCCTTCAGCAAGCGTCCGCTGGCCTTGGCCATCGCATCCCAGCCCCAGCAAGGCACCGCTGGTGCATGATCTGCATGGAAAAACTCCTGCAAGCACCGGGAGGGCAGAGAGGCAGAGCCTTAAGACTTTAAATAAACGTGACGCTAAGTCAAAACCCAAACAAAATGGGGGCGAGGGAGGTAAGCAAATAGCCTTGTTCGCCCTTACGTATATATTATACCTGGCAGTTAATGGCGGTGGCGAGCTAGTTAGTGCACAGAGTGGGGAAAAAACTGATGTATCCCTTCCGAAACACTTGACCCACTGATAGCGGTGGAGGGCAGCCGCCTGCCCCAGGGGGAAAACTTCCCCCGGTGCTGTCCATGTTGTTTTATTCTTTCTGTGCGCGCGTCTGCATCTCTGGGAAGGGTCTGGGCAAAAACCGACGGGTGGCATAAAGAAACTGCTGTCTGCAGGCATCCTTTAGCTCGCGGGGAGCGTGCGCTGCTGCTGCACTCGCTTGGCAGGACACCTGCAATCTTTAAGGCCCAATTAGTCTTTTCAGAAGTACGACGTCGGAGGGAGAGAAACTTGACCTTTTGGGGCTGGTAGGGGGAAAAAAAAAAAAAAATCTTCCCTTTCATTGCCTTTCGTTAAAGTTGTGAGGGAGGTCGCGCCTCCCCCCGCGGCGCGGGGCAGAGGGCTCTATCGATAGAGCCGGCCCCGTTGTGTTTGCGAGTCAGCGCAGGTGCGAGCTGCGAACAAGCGGGTGTTTGTACGGAGGCGACCTCGAGCACGGGTTGCTGACCTGCCCTTTCCTCCTGACTCATCTTTCCTCGAAAAAGGGCTGGTTTCGGGCTGTGGCGCGCCTGTGAGCTTTCTCCGCATGTAAAAATAACGTTATTTAGAGACCTCGGTTAAGGGCTTCTCTTGCAGGATACTTTTTGATAATTTACCTGGGAGAGATGCAGCTAGGATGCTGCCCGAGCTGTTTTAAAAGGGTTTGGTTCTGCTGAGATTTCGCATCCGTAAAGAGAGTTCGCTCCTCTAAAGAGGCGAAAAGAAGCTACTTTGTGTTTGGAAAAATTCATGGCGGGTGCACATTTTGTCTGGGGAGGAAGCTGGGTCTGTTTGTGACCAGGCTAATATAAACCAATTTGGAACAGGGGGACATGCTGGGGGAGCTGCTGGGCTCTCCTAGGCGAGGCTTCCTGGGAAACTTAAGCAAATTGTAATTTTCTATTAGTGTTAATAACCTCTTAATCACCGTGGGGAATCGACAGTCCCTAATACATACATGTGCCCGGGCATACCTGTGTGTACCGCACAGATTTCCAGGGCTACTGCTCGGGTCTGCCTTCTCGCCTTAAACCTCACCTGGCAGTTTGCCTCCTGCTTAATTTTGTGTGATGCAAACGAAGGCTCACATTTACTCAAGGAATAGAGAAGGATATGTTATCGGAGAAGCTAACAGCAACGCCGCCAGCATCGCTTTACGCTCCTGCAGCATGTCATGCGTCAGCATCTGCGTCCCACCCTGCCCGTCCAGTTGTCCCCATTTTACAGACGGGCAAACTGAGAAGCGGGCAGGAGGGTGGCGAGGGGGGAAACTCTTTATCAGGGAGCCAGTGAGGGCAGGAGGCGGCGTTCCCGAATCCTCCTGCATCACGTTCGTGCCATCTCTCTGACTTTGCAGGAGAGCGAACTCCGCCGAGCGCCCCAAACGCTGGCGGAGGGACCAGAAACAAAGGCAAAAGCTGGGCAGAGAGACATGGAATTGCAAAGAGGCTTCTGGTGAGTTACCGCAGCATGAGCTCTCACATTAATTAACATCTTCATTAATGATCCGGGATAAGGAAAATACTCACAGATGATATCAAATGGGAAGGAGCCCCAAATGTGGAATGATAAAGGGAGAACTGAAAGATAAGAAACATGAGTAAACAACAATAAGAGATTTAACGTGGAAAAATCTTGCAGCCACAAGAACATAGTTAGAGCCTCCAGTGAAGCCCTGAGATCGTCCTGGGGTGATGGGAGTTTGCATGGAGATCTGGCAGCAAAATAAAGGGCCCAACCATGTTGGGGTTGTGTGTGGATGGTGTTGGGGGCTGAAGGGGCTGGCTGATGAAGAAAAGATGTGGGCACGGTGTGACTGGGGAGTGCAAAGGGGGAAAGGAAACGGAAGGTGAATTATAGAGAATTGGGTGAAGTTACTGAATATTGAGAAGACAATTCCCTGATGGAGGGATGTCTGAGGTTGCTGAGTCATTGCTGGGGTGAAGCAGTGGAGACTCCGTTGCTTTGTACACTCGCAGATTTGAAGCTCGGGAGGGAGCCTTTGATATCTGGTCTGACTTTGTGCGTGAGCCCCAGGATTTCATTCATTTACTCTTGTACTGAGCCCAATGACTTGGGTTTGACTAAACTGTAACTGGGGACATTTAAAACCAGACTGGGTGATCTACTGAGAAACGAATTGTAGGGCAACAACCCCATGTTGGCAAGGAGGTGAGTTAGGTGATCTCGGGGGTCTTTTCAGACTCCGTCTTTGCAAGACGGAATAAAATGCGAATGTGCAGGTTCAACGGAGACATCCGAACTCACATGGGACCAGCCCGCTGGCACCATGGGCTCCATCAGCTCCAAATGGGCCTGAAGACCAAGACCTGTGTAGTTACAGCAGTCGAGGTCTATACTTTGTCTGGAGGGAGGCCACTGCTCGGTATCTGTGTCTATCGGCCAAGCTGTAAAACTTATCTGCGGTAATACCGTGGGTGAATTTCTGCATCAGGCAGTGCTAGGAGAAAACGTCTTTGATGTGCACATCTGAAGTGCGGATGGAAGTACGGCTGGTGTAGAGGGTTGCCGAGGGAGTGGGTGGTGTAAAGGGTTGCAGAGGGAGCCTGGGGAAAGCCTGGGCTACGTTGTCATTCCTATCAGTGCAGAGAGAGGCTTGGCTTCGAAATCCCATCGCTGAACAAGGGTGTCTCTTCCTGAATTAGTTGCCATTTGCTTTTCTTTTTGTCTTTGAAGAGTTGCTCTGTGGGTGATGCTGAGCTATGGTGCCTTACCTTCCACAGATAACGGGAAGGGCAGAGAAGAGATTAAGGGGGACAAAGACCCCACAAGCCAAAATATTCTCAAAAAACATTAATTGGAGTGGATTAGCAATGCGGACGTGTTTTGTACACGTGCGAGCACGTTGGCGTGCACACACCTAGATGTTCTGGGGACAAGAAGAGGTCAGGTCTGGACTCTGAAGAAGAGTTTTCCACTGATTCCTAATGACTTAAGACAGATCTAAGCAACACCAGCTGGAACCAGACAACTTCGGTTCCAGAATTAGTGTAGATAATTTATCAGAGCGGTGCTTGAATAATAAGACTATCACCGCTTTATTATAGCAGCCAGTGTTGTAACCAGATAGAAAAGTTTAATATTAACAAGAGGAGCTGCCTTCAGTAAGCGTGTGTGTGAGAGAGCGCGTTCTCATTTTTAAAGTCTGTGTGTACTAAAATGTCAGTGTCTTGACCTCGGGGAAAGGAGTTTGTTAAAAAAAAAATACAAATACAAAGTAAATAGTCTCTCTGAAAGGTTTATTTAATCTGTTTCTCTTCCTGCCCTGATTTTTCTTAATGTATTTAAAACTTAATATTTACTCTAGCAAAACAAAATCTATAAAATAGTTTTTGTAGGCTCCTAAATAAGTAGTAGCAGCTCAGCCGGAGCCAGCCAGTAAGTGCTGCGAAATATGCATTGTAGAGACATTTGAAGTTGTCCCCAGTGGACAATTTGCACCGTTCAGTGTTAAAAGGCTCTATTTCAGTGCTGCCGAAAGCCCCCCAGACCCCCTGACTAGGCAAGTCGAGTTTACAGATGATGTACTCCACTCAGCCGCCTTGTAGTTTCAGGGCTTAAATGGCTGGCAGGGCAAAGAGGGGATAGTTAAAATTCTTTAAGCTGCTGAAATGGAAAGCCTTGCAAGATTTTATGGCAGAAGAAAAAATAATTTTTTGAAGGCTAAATGTTGCTGGCTTGACCAAGCAGACGGGGTTTGGCTGGGGGCGGCAGGGGCTGGCTCTGGTGGGCAGGGGGAGGTTTGGAAAAGGGGGTGCCCACCAAATATTGAACCTGCACTGAAAACTGAAATGGGAGAAATCTGTGCAGCCAGGTAGTGTTACAGGCTGCTCTATTTCCTCTGGTTAAAAAACCTGCCCTGCTAATTACTCTGCTTCAGAAATGTATCTGACAGGAGGTGTTTATACTCAATTTACCGCAGTATTGAATTCTTTCTCCTGAAATTTGGCTTTGGTTTCTTCCCCTGTGAAGTTTGGGAGGGAAGGGGGGGCGATTCCACTAATTTTCCCTGGCAAAGCACATCAGTGTGGGGATGCACTGTATGTCCGTCCGTCCATCCGTCCACCCCTCCTCTGCGGGGCTGAACGGCGGCGCCGTTGTTTCGGCTCAGCATGTTTTGGGTGCTCTCTGCCACCCAGGGCCCCCCCTCCAGCCCGTAGTCCCTGTGTCCAAATCATTTTTGGGGTAAAAACGGAATAATTTTAGCTCTTTAGAGTAAAGCAGACCTCGTCACGCTCCCCGTGTCCTACCACTGTCAGGCGACGTGCGGAGAAATCAAGAGCGTGAGAAATCATTTTTCTGTTTCTTTATTTTCTCCCGATCATCTTAGTTCATTTATCAACACCTTCCTGTCACTTTGTGGAGGTTTTATGGCTTGAGAGGTTGATGGTTTTGCTTGGTTTAGGGTTTTAGTTTAGGGTTTTCAGCTGAAGAGGTTTATGTTTGCTTGGTTAGGGTTTTGGTTTTGGGTTGGTGGGGGGTTTTTGGTTTTGTTTTTTTTTTATTTTTAATTGAGAAATTGCAAGTAGGTTTCTGACTCTCTGAAGAATACCTGTAGCCTCCTGTTGTGCACGGAGAAATGTGCTGAATTCAAAGAAGCTCCTTAGACTGCCGCTTTTTTTGCTGGAGTTTACACAGGATTTCCCATTACCATTCAGGGAGTGAACAACGTACAGAAAATATGGTGTGTTTTTTTTTTCTTTCCTCTTTTCAAGAAAAAGACTCTGAGCAGTATCTGAGCTTTTTTGGCAGCTAGTTAGAAACGACCCTGCAGGGGGACGGAGGTATGAACATAGGAATAAACTCCAACTTGTATTTTCATTCTTTTAATTTTGAAATTGTGAGTTATTTCCTGCAGGCAGGAGGGTGGACACTGCCTCCAGCACCTCGTTTGCTGGAGAGAATTGAGAGCATTTGGTTTTATCAGCCGCTGGCATGGTAATGAGCCTATTTCTATTGAAATTGGCTCATTACTATTCATTTTTGCTGGCTCTCGACCAACTCATGAACCGCTTTTTGATTTTCAGGGGAGGAAAAAAAAAAAATAATAAATGTAGGGAGCTGGTCCTATCCACCGATAGAAGTGACAATGTGAGGACACGCCAGGCAAGCATCCGCACCGTGACCCTCCGGCGCGGCTCAGCCCTGACCCGTGCCACCGCCGCTGTTGTGGCGGGGGTCCTCTCCACCTCCTAGCACCCTGGGGTCCCTCCCCATCGTGCCAAGCGGTGGGATGGGGTTTGTGGAGTGTACACAAAGAGTCTGGCAAGGATTTGTTCGATTTACATGTGACCCGACCAAATGAGAAGTTGGGTTTTGAGAGGGGATGGGTTCGTATGAGTATTGAGCTGCTGTGAGACCCACTTCTTATGTCCTATACGCTTTGGTGGGGTTGTAGTTTGTGTTTGTGGGGTTTTTGGCAACTTGTCAAATTATGTTATTCAAGTGTATATGGTGACATTTAAGTTTTTTTTTTTTTCTTATTTTGAGCAGCGTGTAAGTTCTCTATCTCTCCCTCACGCAGGCACTCATACTCACACACACACACGTCTCTGGGAAATGTTTTAGCACCAGTGAAAATCAAAACTCCGCTCTTTGAATGTCTGCCTGAAAAATATCTTTCTTTAAAAATGATGGAGCGTGCATTAATTATATATGAATGTAATTTTATCCCCGTTACCAGTTTGAAAAAACTCAGCCAGGGTCTGCCACCTGTACTCGCATGTGACTAAAATGCCATTAAGCTATTTTGGCTGATGAAGGTATGAGATTTCTTGTAAAGACAAGGAACCACCGGCTTTGGTTGCATCTTTTTCTAGATGCCTGGCGTGACACTGGAAGGAGCATCATTTGCAGGTGGGCTGCGTGTAGCCCCTTCTGAAATGACCTTTCAAACCCAGACATCACTAACTGCTTTATGAAATCTCACCCCTGGTGTGAGAATTTTTTGGCAGAGAAGCACCAAAGTTTATTTCTATATATGCTTAGTCTCTTTCATTTTTTTTTTCCAAGATAGTTTCCCTTCAAATTAAGAAATGAAATAAAAATGCTAATAGCTTGCAGTTGAATTGTCTGTATTTAATACTGTTAGCTATGTGCTTCTGTGGTGCACAAGAAAGGAGAATATTTATTTTCTTCTATAATTTGAAAAATAAAAGTCAAATTGACTACTTTTTAAGTACCAGAAGCTGGAAAAATGACAGGCAGATGATTTCTATAAAGCTAACATCGTCCCTCCAGGTAAATACTGAATCGAGGACTACAAAATGTTCACAACAATTGCTGATACATCTTCAAACTTGCGCTGTTTTGCATGTCATTGTAAGAAAATAATCGGGCTGAATTTGTAGAAGAACCCACAGATTTTCTTTTCCTTTTTTTTTTTTTTTTTTTTTTTCCCCTTTGGCCTGAAAGTATATCTCCTTCAGAGCAAAAAGAGGCTTCAAAGTTTGGTTTCAAGTTGCTTGCAGACTTTTGGAATTATTAACGGTGCTGTTACAATCACTGGTGGAGGAAAGTGACTTGCAGTACATGTGGAAGGACTTTCAAAGTCCTTTGAGGAAACAGTTTTAGGTTTTCCTTTATGTAGTTGCAGCTTTCTGTGCCGGAGGAGTTGGCACAGTCTCAAGAGTCTTGATTCATGCTTTCATCCCTTTGCCCGGTAGATCAGGCTGGCTCTGAGGTATCGTGGCTGGTCCAGGCGCTACCGTAGATGGGGACCTCAATGCAATCTTGTAAAAGCTTTCATCAGCTTTTCTTGGGTCATAACAAATTAAAACAGCCTGACCCGGCTTCTCATCTGTGTGTCTCAGGTCAAGTATATTTACTTCTGTTTGTTTATTTTTAGAACTTTAAATACTCAGCTTTATTTTCGTTGCAGGAAACTGGCCAGAAGTGATCTGTTATCATAGTCTGAAGGGAAGTCACACGAGTGACAGATATTTGTCTTTGTTCATTACATAGCTGGTGTTTATTTAGATTTTCACTGCAAAGATTTTACATTAGGAAATAGAAAAAAAGGTCCCAAATTCAAATCATCCTTGTCTTGTATGGTGTGGATCATCTGGACGAACTAGCAGGCCTGTTTGATGAAGACCTGTGGTGCTATTTCAGGAATCCAGATCAGTTGAACAACAGTTTTAAATAGACCAATTGCTGTAGTCATATCTGACATCTTCCTGTGATTCCCCAGCATGGAAAATGGGTGGTGCGATGTAGGAAGCTTGTAACATTGGAAAACCCTGGGTTACCTGGGATCGGAAGAGCACCCAGACCCAGCTGACTGGCCCTAGCAAAATGACTGTATAAGGAGATGTAAGGCAGCCATGAAACCAAACCAGTATTGGTCCAGGATTTGGAGAAGCATGCGACTGGCCTTTAGGAGGAGACAGACAGGAAAATGGGATGTCCGGAGAGAAGTTAGAACATTTCCAGTGTCACAGGTAACAGAAGAACCCATGAATTCTGGGTCTTGCTGAGGATGTGAAGAAATGATGAGGTGCAGGGATTTTTTCATTATATCATTTTGGTTTAGACTTTCTGGTACCACGTACACATTAGTATCCTTTTACACTATAGTGTTTTGTCTAATTCCTTAGCTCTGCTTTAATTCACAGGAGCATGCCTCAATTTGTCCTGGCAACAAGCTCCTTCAGGGTTATCTTCTGGGACCTCTTGGTTGAACAGAATGAACTTTGTTTCGCTGAACAAAAAGAAGCATCCGCTTAGGCTCGGTACTGGGCGGGGGTTGATGCAGGGCTGAAGAGCCATGTGTTGGCTGCATGGGCTTCAGAGACAACGTAGTGAGAATCACTTTAGGTGCTCTGAGGAGCTTACAGTCTGCATAAATTATATGGACAAGGAGTAATGCTGGTCATAGTGGGGGAGAGATTTGCCCAGGCTGATACCTGAGCTCAGGGTACATAGGAATCCACTTTCCAAAGAGAAGTGAGTTGAGGTGGTTTAGTCTATAATACAGCTTAGGCTGGAACTGGCATTCTGTGGCAACAAAAGCCAGCTTTTCTCTCTTCAGGAATAGATACTTTCCAGTCTCTGGTGGCTCTGGGCCAGACCGACCCAGGGAGGAGCACAGGGAAAAATTATGCATGTAATTGAACTGCATAGGAATTGTTTGAAATGGTCTGAGAAGGCATGCGTGGAAATGATGGGATGAAATGGCAAGGAAAAAACTTCTGTTGAATATTACAACCTCCTAACAGAAAGATACATTAGACTAAGGAGGAATATCCCAAGGGAAATGGTGGAAGCCCCATTGCTTGGATAATTTCTAATTAAACTAGACAAAGCACTTGAGAATATATTGTAAGAGAAAATCCTGTAATGGCAGCAGGCTGGACAGGGTGACCCTATAGGTCTTTTTCATTTCTAATTTCTATGATTCACTAATGATTAAGTAATTCACAGATAAACTAAACATCCGTATTGCTGGGTCTTATCCGAAACTCACCTCACCTATTAACCTTTTCAAATTTACCAATTAATAGTTAATTAGTTAATGTTTGTAAAGTGCTTTGAAGATGAAAAGTGCTAAGTGCTAAGTATTATTATAGAAATAGGGATAGATAAACTCATTTTACTTAATTTTGAACCCACTCAAACACTCACGGAGGGCTCAAAATTCAGATTCAGACTTGAGCATTATTGGGTTTGCCTTCCTTGTAGAGGGACGTTCTGTGAGGTTACGCCGTGATTAAAATACGGTTATAATTTTGATAATGCACTTATCACACATTTGTATATATGGCGCAGCAGTTATAATCCTGCTAAAACGTGCATGAAAAGCTGCTGTCCCTGTCCTTACACAAACCGTAGTGTGCAACACAAGCACTTTGCTTTGTAAGGGAGTGCAAATGGCACAGAGAATATGAAAGCTGTTGTCCATAATGGATTTTACCCTTCCAGTTTATGTTGATCTTTTGGAGTATATTTAATAGCATCAAATGAATGAGGTAATATTCCGGAAGGAACTTCACTGACAATTCCCAAATGATTCTATTTTGAGTCCCTCTTATGGGACCACTTGCAAGTGGTTGCTGGGATGTGCTGTGGTCTGAGCTGTGACCGTGGTCACCCGGAGAGTGGCGCAGTCTCCTGTGCGACAGAGGTGGCATCCGACGTGCACAGCGCGGCAGGGTGCTCAGGGACGTAGCGGTGGTAGGTCTAAGAATGATCTGCGTGAGGGTGAGACTGTAGGTGAAATTATATTAAAGCAAATCAGGGGTAATCCCAATCCTGCCTGCCCGAAGTAAGGCAAAATCCAGAATGACTTCCCTTGGATGAAGTAGTAAGGGATTAATTTTTGCTTTTATTTTCAAAATGAGCAAAGTCCCTGTGTTACTAATATTTGTATATTTTTGTACCTGGTAAAAATACTAGTTTACGTTCAGAAACCAAGACCTGGACAAAATAGAGTGCAGCAGAAATGTTAATTTCAGTAAGTTCTGGTGTGAATATTGCCTTAACTGGGCCCACATTACCTTTCCATTGC